>CAKNYM010052080.1:18921-61340 GCA_932195095.1 Andricus curvator
AATATACAACTGTACTATCTTCAGTTCTAATGAAGATAATGAATTGATTTAAATTAGTGGTAGTTAGTGGAACTATTTGTAATTATTTGCAATTTGAAAGAAGTATGTGCTTCTTTTTCTCTTCGTGCAAATTGCGATATTTGGAGACAGCTTTTTATACGGGAAAGCAAGTGTTAGAAACCAGCGGGGTGCCTTTTTTTCATGGGGTCGTCCTCGTCTTGCCACTCTCATTTAAGCTAGTTTATTGTAAGCCGGCCTACTATAAGCTCGACGGTGTAACCAGGACCTATGTAACATTTGCCAATAAAAATGTTTATTGGCAAATGTTTGTTAACAGTATTGAGGTAAAAACTTAAGCTATGTATAAATACCGTTTTCATTATTTTGTACCGTATTTCTGAATTTCAAAAACATTTTAAACTTTAATCGGATCTCCTGAAAAATGTGCAAAAAGTGACTTAGACCTGTATACGGGTAGAAAAAAACCTAAAGTGGTATGCGGAAGGAACCAGGAACACTCTGCAGTGGAGCCGTCGAAATGAAGGGTGGCGGTACAGAGCTAGATAACCAACAAAAAGGACTTTTTCAAAAGAGAGAAAAAAACATTCTGTAAAATCGAAATCACTATTTAAAGATAAAACAAATGTTTACTCCCGAGTCGAAGCGTTGCTTAATTGACACCAACAATGTTTTATCAAAGAAATCTATCCTGTGATCTTAACTTTTTCGTCAATATCTTTTTTTAAAAGATATTTAGGTTCCAGGGAGATGGGAGGAGATTTGAGTAGACTTGGATTTAATGGAATGATTTTTATTCAAGCAGCGAGACTGTTCATTAGAAAGGGACTCGCTTAATGCGCGCCTCGATCTCTAATCGATGGCCTTTTATATATTTATGTGACGTCATATTGGAAAGTGAAAAAGGGCGAGGCGACACTTCCTCCCCGTAGGTAATTTATTATTGTTTACAGGTTGTCTAAATCCTTTTTTGAGTTTTTTACTCTTACAAATGGTTCGCTGAGAGGTGCTTGATACGAGGCATGCGCTGTTGGAGCGGCTGGGTGGTGGTATATAACGGTGTGATCTCTGGTTCGGTAGATAGTTTTCCCGCATGGCGTGAACATCAGGAGACGTCTTGAAAGTTGGCCCAAACCGCATTTCCAGAGTCCTGAGAGTATAAGTATGGCCAGACTGGTATAGCCTAGTCGTTCTAGCCATGTGGCTCCTTTTTGCCACCATGAGTGTTGGCGTCTGGTGTTCAGCATGTCTTCGTATTCTTTTTCGGCCTCGGTGAGTGAAAGAGCTGATGATCGGAGTTGCGAAAGGTCGATCTGTGTGCTGTGAAAGGTAGGTAGTGGTACTTCTGAGTCGTTGATGAATGTGGCTGTTAACATAGAAAAATTAAAGGATATTTGGTTTTCCTCTATAGGATGATCTTTGGTATAATGAGTTGCAGGAAAAAATGCATCTGTGTCCGTGGTGGCCTTGCAGTGGCTGTCCAGTGTCAGGATTGACACTTTACTGATTGACACGGTAGTGTCCAAAGCTTGAGGGCATCTAATAGTTAGTTTCTCTTCTTTGACTGGCAGGATGTACCATTGGTAACCATTTGTAAAGCTATATATAAAAGTGTTCTGTAATTTCAGATACTTCTCTTGACATGTTTCCCCTTTTTTCAGGATAATCCAGCCCAAACATGAGTGTTCGTTCGACGTCTTTTTTATGGATCCTTTGATTTTGCAGTAGTATTCCTTCCCTGCGTGGCTGCATTCTGTTTTATCAACATGTGTGAAGTGGGTGTTATCCTGTGATAATGCTATTGCTCCTTCATAGACTCCGTCGTATATGTAATGTCCATACGTATTGTAAGGAAATGGTAGGCTTGTAAACTTGATTACGTTATAGATGTCTGTATTTGGTATAGGTGTGTGTATATTATAGATTAGTCGTCCGTTGACTAATACCATGTCTATTTTACTTATTCGTAGGTATAAAAAATAATTATCTTCTCTTAATGCAAATGGCATTTCGGTCAGTAGATTCTCTTTTATTGCTTTGAGTGCTCTCATGAAGTTTATTGGTGTGACTATTCGTGGAGAGATTCTCCCTTCCTTGGCTTCACTTATAGCGTCTTCTAGATCTCGCAAGACTTCTGCTGTTCCTTCAAGGTGTAGCTCTAATTCCAGGATAGAATTTAGTATTTGGTTGTTGAAGATTAATTTGTTTGTTTCGTTTATTCCCCTTGTAGCTATTCTCTCTAGTCGTTTCAGGTCTGTTTCTTGTTGTGTCTTTATGTCCTTCAGTTTTTCGAGCGTTGTCTGTATTAAACTAGTTTGATTCCTGATGAGTGTTGCTACTCCCTTTGTTTTGTTATAGACTTCGTCGATGTCTGCGTTGATTTGCTCGGCGTCGTCTGCGTTCATGGATCCGAATAGGTATTTGATCCCTGTTCCAATGAAGTTGAACAGTCCTCTTTTTGTCCTGGTAGGTGAGATGCGTTGAAGGGCACTAATGCGATATTTTAGTTTCGATATTCTTTCTGTCATAGCTCTTATACTTTGTCCCATTAAGCAGCCATTGTAGTTGTAACAGTGATCCTTGATCAGGTCTCCGTGGGTTGATAATTGGTTGATATCTTTTTCCAGATCCTTTAATTCGACGAAATGTATGGTGTTCCAGATTTCGTTGTACGTCCTGGCTTCGAACAATTTTTCTTTGATGATTGGCTGTACATTTGTGGAAATGTTGAATCCTCCTCGTGCTAGCTGAAACTAAAAAATTAAATTTCACCATGATATTTCTTGATCTGGTTAAAGTGCCTTTTTTGTTCTTGTCCTTTCCTAAATATAGTCACTGTTCTAGTGGTGTTGTTCAGTTTCCTTATTATTACTGGCTCAGACCAAATGGGCCGTTTATCGTCGTTGGTTTTCAGTTGTATAAGTATCATATCGCCTATTTCATATACTTCCTCTTTGCCGGTTCTTTTTGTTCTCTCCTGTGTTTTTTCTTTTTGCGCTTGTATTTTGTTTCTCGCATCTTTAAGCTTTGCTTGTTTTCGTTGTAATCTCTCTTGGTTGATTATCTCTTCATCTTGTTCCTCGAATGTTCTTTCTACATACATTAGCTCCTGTGGGGTGTATGTGGTGGTGGAGTGTGGTGTTTCGTTATAACTTTTGAGGGCTCTTAGTATTTTCTGTAGTGGTGTGCCTTCAAAGTTTGCTGCCGTGTTTTTTAGTGTTCCTATCACTCGTTCCGCTATTCCGTTGCTTTCTGGGTGATATGCTGATATCTTTATTTGTTGTATACTCAATTGGTCATACATTGTTTTCAGATCTTTGCTCTGGAAGCATGGTTCGTTGTCTGTGATCACCTTCGTAGGTGTCGGGTGTGAGAGGAAGAAGTGTAGGAGTGTGTTTGTCATTCTCTCGTTGTGTATCTGGCTAACCCAGCTATACCTTGTTAAACTGTCGATGATAAGCAAGAAGTCTTTCTTCTCAAAGTTGAACTTGTCTATGTTCAGGATGTCGAAGGGTTTTTTCGCTGCGTCTATAAGCACAGCGTCGGCCCTGATCCTCCTCTCGTTTCTCTTGTTGGCGCAACTTGGGCAATTCTTTGTGTATTCTTGGATGTGCGCTCTCATGTGATCCCAGTAGAATTCTTGCTGAATGGTGCTTAACATTTTATCCTCTGCCCAGTGACTTTTCTCGTGTGTGCTGGCGATGATTTGTTGCTGCCTTTGTATTTTCCTTACTATTTTGGGGAGCCTACTTTTTATTTTGTAATGTTGCTCAATCTCCAGCATTTTTAGCACCTTGTATGTATATTTTGATGCCGTGGCAAACTCTTCCTCCCCTGTGCAATGGGTTAACTCTATCACTCTTTCTTGTTCCTCTCGTTCATCTTCCCACAATCTTTCGGCTAGCTTGATCAGGTCTTCGAATGTCCTATAGATTGCTCCGTTTATTTGTAGGTCAGGTTTTGTGGTTCGTTTGAGGTAGCCTTCTGGTATCACTTGATGTTGTATTTTGTCGTGGAGGTCGGTGTCTGTGATTTCTGTTAGTTTGAGTATGGTTTCTTTGTTGAAGTGTTTTAACTTATTGACATCGTTTGTAATGTAGTTCCTCTGATTTTTTATTCTCTTTTTAATTTCTTCGTCTGGCATTTCCTTGAGGATGATCCTTGTGTAGACGTCGAGTTTTACCTTATTGATGATTAGATTGCTATCATCCTCTTCTTCTTCTTCGTTTTCTTCTGAGGGAAGTTCTTCTGTGTCTGATGTGTGACTTCTTTCTACTTCTTCTTCTTCTTCTTCCGTAGGTAATTCCTCGGTATCCGAAGCTTGGCTGTCTGTTGTTTCTGGTGGATTTTGTGGCTTTTGTAGAGTCATCCGCTCCGGTGGTGGGGCGACCTTATTTAGTGTCTCATCGTTTTGTAGTTCTTGTACAATTATCCGCTCTGGTGTTGAGGCAGTCTTGTCCAGTATCCTATCGATGTCTTCCCATTCGTTGTTTTGGTCCTCTACTAAGTCATCTAGTATCCTGTCGATGTCTTCCCATTCATTGGTCTGACTTTCTACTGGGAATGCTCGACTCAGAGCATCTGCGTTTGTGTTGTGTTTTCCTTTTTTGTAGATTATTTCTGGATAATAGTCTGTGAGTTTCTGGGTTAGGCGAAATAGTCTTGAAGACATGTTATCATGTCTTGCTGATAAGAGTCCTTTGATTGGCTGATGGTCTGTATAAATTTTAAATTTCTGTCCGTACAGCAAGTGTTTGTATTGTTTTATCCCCCATGTGATGGCCGTCAGTTCTTTTTCTGTTGTCGAGTAATTTTTCTCTGCTTTTGCTAGACTCCTGCTTGAGTATGAGATAGGGTGTTCTTGTCCCTGGTCGTCAAGTTGACTAAGGATGGCTCCTAATCCGTCGTTGGAAGCATCTGTGTTGAGGATGAATTCCTTTGTCACGTCTGGGTGTTTTAGTACTGGATAAGAGGTTAGAGCTTGTTTCAGTGTGAGAAAGGCTTCTTCGCATTTTGTATCCCAGTGGAATTTTATATTTTTCCCTTTCAAACGATTTATTGGTGCGGCTATTTTTGCAAAATTGTTGATGAACTTGCGGTAATACGATGCAAGTCCCATGAAGCGTTCAACTTCTTTGATGTTTTTTGGTCTTGGGTATTGGAGAACCTTTTCCACATTTTTCTTTAGTGGTCTTACTCCTTCAGGGCCTACTGAATGTCCTAAGTATTCTAATTCTTCTTCCATGTATTTACATTTATCTGGTTGGAGTACTAGTTTTGTTTCTCGTAGACGACTGAAAACTGTTTCCAAGTTTTTTATGTGTTCTTCTTCTGTTGTTCCTATCACGATCAGGTCGTCCAAGTAAATAAAACAGATTGTGCCGATCAATCCTTTAAGTTTGAAGTTGACCATGCGTTGGTATGTGGCCGGGCTGTTTATTAGTCCCATGGGCATTCTCAGCCATTCCCAATGACCTTTGTGGGTGCTAAATGCTGTTTTCTCAATGTCCTTTTCCTCCATCAAGACTTGGTAGAATCCATTGGCCATGTCGAAACAGGACATGAATTTGGCTTTGCCTAGTAGACAGAGAATTTCTTCGATTGACGGTAGTGGGTAGTTATCTTGTGTTGTCTGCTCGTTTAACCTGCGAAAATCCATGACGAGCCGCCATTTCTGTTCACCACTGCTGTCAAGTTTCTTTTTTACCATCCATACGTTTGCTTGGTATGGTGAAAAGGAAGGTCTGATGAGCCCTTGTTTTTCATAATCTTCTATTTGCCGTTCTATTTCTGGTTGTAGTGTGATAGGGTGTCGGTATAATGGAACACTGATTGGTTTGTCTGTCTTCAGTTTGATGGTGTGTTTGACGTCTGATACTGTGGGCATTCTGTCTCCGGTGAGGTAGAAGATGTCTTTGTATTCTTTGATTAGTTCTTGTAATCTTCTTTTAATGGGATCTTTGAGGTGATCCAATTTAGTTTTTTCCATGAGCTCTTCTGTCCTTTGGTGGTTTTCTGTTATCAGGTGGATTGATGTTATTTCTTTTTCTTTATATAGTTTGGGTAGTAGGAGTTTGCGTTCTTCGTTATTTGTTTTGTTATCAAGTACCCTCTGTAGTAGTTTTCTTGGTTTTTCGTTTGGTGAATCATCGTTATCGACGTTCCATTCTTCTATCCAGATGTCTTGTCTTGTTACTTCATTCTCTAGTGTTTCGCCATTATAGTTAATTGTGAAGATACTAGTTGTGCTGTTGCCATTGCTTCTATATATTCCTGGGAGTATGCCTCTGCCAGAGACAATGAAATCTCCTTTTGGCAATGTCATCGAAATTTGTTGGGTGGAAGGTTTTATGTGAAAGATTATTGGGTCGTAATTGCCTTGGAGTGGAATGCTTATACTTGGCAAGTCTAAAGTGTTGGTAATGAAGTTTATTTTGGCTTGGTGAGCTGTTAACCAATCTCGGCCGATGATGCCGTCAAACTCTGTGGGAAAGTCGTTTTTTACCACATGAAATTTGTGTCGGTTGTCTTTTGATGATAGGGTACATGCTCCCAGCACGGTGTGTATTCCGTTGACAATTTCAAATTTCTTCCTTTCATTCAACGGTACTTTACATGGAGCACATTCATTTGTCAGTATACATGAGGTTTTGACAAATGATTCTGGGCTTCCTGAATCTACCAGTAAGCCTCGTCTGGGTAGGTATCCTCTGAGCCGAATTCTAACAAACTGGTGTCCGCTTCCTCCAGTGGATAAAAATATTCTTCGGGGTTGTTCTCTGCTGATGGTTGTGATTCCGTTTCTTCCACCATGTATGTTTTCCTGGGTGGGTCTTTGCTGTGAGGCCGTTCGTATTGAAAATTTTGTCTCTTTTCTGAGTTTTGTTTGGAGAAACATTTGTCTTCCGAATGTCCTGGTTTCTTGCAGTAGCTGCAGGTTGGGGTTATTCTGGGTGGCATTGGTCTTTCTCGTTGTCCGTTAATATTTACTTTTGGTTCATAGTTGGGGGGTCTCTTAAAAGGGTTTTGTTGCATTTGTCTTCTTTGCATTTGTTCTGCTAGCCTGGAGCGTTCTCGTTCCTTATCAAAGAAAATTTTTTCTTCTTCTAATGCCCGTTGGTAGGCCTCGTTGAGAAACTCGGGTCGTGAGCTAGATACTTCTGTTTTAATTTCCAGTCTTAAGCAGTTGATGAATTTCTTAATATTCGTCAATCTTTCCTTCTGACGCTCATATTCTCTAAATTCAGCAGGCTCTAAGTCAATAGCCCTCTGAATTTGTCTGTCTAGGTCAGCATATCTTCTGATGAATGTTTCTACTTTTTCGTTCCTCATTTGGCACATTTGATTTCTTTCTTCCTGTAATTGAGATAGGCTTTTGCCGGTCCGGCCAAAAGCTAGTCGTAGTGCGTTGATAATCTCAACCAGGCAGAAATCGTTCACTCTAGATACGACTCTATGGGCTTCCCCTTTAAATTTTTTTGCTTTGCAGCCTCTTAGTAGTTTGTCAATCATTAATGACTCTGTTATACTATTATGTCCGTATACCTGGCTGACTATGTGCTTCAAGTCATCTATGAATGATTCCACATCAGTTGTTCCGTCAAATTCGCTTATCTCGTCCATAAGATATCTAATTGATTTCCTTTGCTCTTCTGTTAATATTGTTGCATCTTCTGTATGGGGTGCTGTGGGTCTTCTTGTTTCTTTGCGAGTTGATTCAGGATCTTTGAGTCCAACTCTTTGCAGTTGTTGTGTGAGTTGGGCTGTTCTTTCCTCAGATTCTTGAAGTCTTTTTTTCATCTCAAAAAATTGAGTCTTCATTTCTTCCAGACCTACTTTGTTTAGGTCTTCGCTGGATAGAGCTCGAACCATTTTTTGTATAAATGACTTGTTGGTTTCGTTGTTGGTCATGATTATCTTGGTTTGGTGGAGATGTGGAAAGTATGAGTTCCTTCCTGTAGTTTCGTAAAAGTTTATGCTGACTTCTGAACTTCCGTGTTCTGAATCAGTGTTTTCGCTAGAGTCACTTTCAAATTCTATGTTTCTTCGTCCTTCGTACATTTACTCTTAGTCTTTTTTGTTTATTTTTAGGGTGGTCCAAGAACAAAAAAAAAAAATGTAATTTCTATAAAAGAAGTCTTATCATACCCAATAAGTGAGCAGTATTATTTTCCACATCCTTCTTTTTCAGGTGTTATCCAGAAGTCTACTACTTCGCGCTTTTCTTGGTGGTCTTCCTCGAGTAGCGGTCCCCTGAGTTATCTGCTTGTTGGCAGTGCCTCGTCGTTCCTTACCTTGCGGATCTTGCAAGGTCAAGGAGCTGGTATCCCTTTGAATCAGTACTCAAAATTTGCAATTTCGACCTCGCCAGAAAGTAAACCCAAACCTTTACAGTTTGTGTGGTTTCTTTTCTGTCTCCTTCCTCAGACAGTAAGGAGGCTTTACACCTATGCAAATTTTTAAGATTACTGATTCTTTTCCCTGGTCCTGTCACGGTCGCCAGTTGTGATCTTAACTTTTTCGTCAATATCTTTTTTTAAAAGATATTTAGGTTCCAGGGAGATGGGAGGAGATTTGAGTAGACTTGGATTTAATGGAATGATTTTTATTCAAGCAGCGAGACTGTTCATTAGAAAGGGACTCGCTTAATGCGCGCCTCGATCTCTAATCGATGGCCTTTTATATATTTATGTGACGTCATATTGGAAAGTGAAAAAGGGCGAGGCGACAATCCATAGGTTCGAGGAAATGGATGTATGGAAATTGACAACTAGGCTTGATTGCGGATTGTGACAAAACATTTAATTTTTAGTATAAAAATATAATAAAATCATGGTTCCGAGATACTAAGTTTCTAAATACGGGTTAATAAAGTTGATGTAAATAAGTTAGCCGATTCCGAGCAAATCGTATGAGAAGGCTGAGATTTAAATTTAATGAGTTTTCAAAATCGGCTTTAAAGATAGGGATTGAAATTTATTTTTTAATTTTTTGCAAAAATAATTTTTTTTCCGAAATATGAAGATGCTTTATGAGAATAAAAAAGTTTTGATAAGAAAAATGATTTTGTTCTGAGAAAATCAATATTGAAGATCGCCATATCACAGCATGAGGAATTTTTTTGCTAGAAAAAAATATTTAAAAAAATGTTTTCCTCGTTGAATTGATTAGATTAAAAATAAGACATAAGGTTGAAATAATAATTATTACGCTAAAATTGTAACTCATATTTTATATCAATTTTATTTAAAATTATTATATAAAAAAATTATATTTTGAAAAAATCCTTTTACCACAATGTGTAGTTGATTTTTTAAGAATTTTTTATTCAATGAACTCATTTTCGATAAAAATGTTGGTTCTCTAGTTCTGGTAGGGTAAGTGTGGGTACTACTGCGGAAAAAAAATAAAGACGACTTTTGAAGATAAAAAATAAGTGTTTGAATGAGAAATTCGTTACGCATTAATTTGTGAAGCAATATTTGGTATTTAATTAATAGAATTCAGTCGTTAGAACGTGAAAAGAAATTAGATTTACGTGAAAAATTCGAATCTAAAAAAATGTTCCATGTAGATATTAATGCGGGTTTGCATGAATTACTGCGCGTCAACTACTGCGGTAACCCAATTACTATGCTTGTAATACTGCTATTTTATTTTAAGTGAAGTTACCAATAATTTAGGAAATTTAAACCTTGTAATTATGTTTTATATTTTTGATCACATGGATTAAAAATCACTTAGGTGAAAGACACACTGAGACACTGACAGGCATCATCACTAGCGACTAAGTAAGGTTAGTTTTGAGGTTATGATATAGCGCCTGGAAAGCCGCAGTAAAACATGCAACAAGACAAATCGTGTGCCAAATACTGACTTGGTAAATAATATATAGAAATACGTATTTCTTGTATTTAGCATGCATTTTGAGAAAAATTATATATTTTCTTCATTAAAAAAAATATTGCTATAAATATTTAGTTTCCCGAAACGATATTAGAATTAATTTTTCAGAACGTATTCATGACCCGCCTACAAATCGAAGCAGTAAAATTATCAGTATCGGAAGCATGCGAGATTCAAATTGCAACAAATTAATTAAAAACATAGTAACTGGAGTTGATTTATTGATGATAATTAAAAATATAGCACATAATAATTTTCTGAATTGTTTCAAAGCATTATATACATTCAAAACATTCTAAATCATTATTTATCTATGAAACCGCAATAATCAGAGCATCCACAGTACTACCCACACTTACCCTATGTCTTATTTTCGTAGCTCCTCAAACGTGCAATTTTAATTTATTCATGTTTAAAATGTGAAAGACAATTTATTTTAGGTAAACAGAATTTAGTGACTAAAAATGTTTTTTGGATTAAAACTAGAACATTCTTGCGTGTAAATAAAAATTTATTTGAAACAATACATTTTTGTTCTGTCAGATTTTGTCACAATTTTTTTGCAATAATTATGAGAAGGTTACATAACAAAAAGTTAAAGTTTCACGATGTCAAGGAAATGTACTTTTCATTATACCTCAATCGAAAATTCAACTTTCGATGCCTGTCGAGCGGGTCGAAAATCGAGTTTTCTACCCTAGGGAAGAAAGTGACAGATCAATGTAAATGGTGTTTAACATTGCCATTTACATTGATTTACATTGATCTGTCACTATCGATATGATGAAAAATTGTAAGCATGACTCGGGTCGAGGTAACGAGCGAAGCGAGGGCAGCTAACTTCACACTCGTGATATCGTTGCCTTTCGACCCTCGTCACGCAATATACTATTTCACAAATTCTCTATGTTTGCTGCCTAAAAATACTTCCTTAATTTAATATTAGTGTGGTGGGCCCACATTGGTAGTAAATATCCACCTAGAAACACTACCCGAATCGGGTAGTGAGGCAATGAACTTTCGAGTTCGAACTGCTAATCAATGTATGTATGTATGTATTATAATATTAATTAATTAATATTAATCAATTAATATTTTAATATTTTAAAAACAATCAAATCATAGGTTTAAGTCAGTGGCGTAGCCAGGATTTCATAAAAGGGAGGGGTTTAAAAGGCTCAACAGAAAGTACATTACTACTAACAGGGAAAAATTAAGATAACTTAAGACATATGATTTATAACTTCCATAAACTTTCCTAACATAATTTTAATTTTCCATTAATTAAAACCATTTTAGAGCCATTCGGTTCTATATAAGGGGCCATCCATATTCCACGTAGACAGTTATTGGTTGGAGGGGGGGGGGGGGAGGCTAGCTAAAATCCAGTTGGACGCGTGTTGTCCTGCATCTGCGGATTTCTTTGATGAAAAAACATGAGAAAATAGAAAATTTGTACAACTTTGTCTGGACTTCGTTTCTTGTATCATTAATGTTTATGTTTTCAAGAAAAACCGAATATTCAGACAATTCATGGCTCCTTTTGGCTTCCTTACTTTTGAATACCACAAATATCCATATTTTCATAAAATGTGAAATAGGTCCACGTGGACAGAGCGACTGTGAGAAGTCAGGGGGAGGGGATCCCAAAGTGATAAAAACTTGTCCACGTGGTATATGGACGGCCCTTAAAATCGCTCTTTCATTTCAGATCGATTAAAGAATAATGTAGGGTTTGAAACGAATTATTGTATTATATATGGGTGTTTTTTTTAACTTGAGACATCGAAATATCTCAAAAAATACGCATCCTATGAAAAAAATATCCGTAATAAAAACTTTTTATTTTCGAGGGGAAACGCGACTTTGCAAAAATTTACCCCCCCCCCACCCAGGATGCAGGAGTGGGGGTAACTTTGTAATTTCAAATGGGAACCCCAATTTTTTTATCACAGCTTCAGATTCTCCTTTATGAAATACGTAAGTTTTATTCGAAAAATGTTTTTCAATTCGCGATTGTTTTTCTTTTTTTCGATTTTTCGACTCCCCTCCCCTTCCCTGAGGGGAGAATAAAAAGTTTTTATTACGGATATTTTTTCATAGGATGCGTATTTTTTGAGATATTTCGATGTCTCAAGTTATAAAAAACACTATATATACCCGCGACTTTATTTTATATATTTTCCCTGAATAACAAATTGTAAGATAAGCCTTCTTTTTCACATACTAAACTTTATTTTAAATCTTGTTTGGTTCAGGGTCGTTAGTTATAACGAATAAAAAGTGCATTCGTATAAGGGGTCGTGCATAAATTACGTAACGCAATTTTTCGACAATTTTTACCCCCCCCCCCCCCCCTATGTGACGCTTTTTCCGACTTTTCCCTGTAGTTTTTCACCATTATGTAACACTAAGCTAGACCCCTCTCCCCCCTCTCCCCAAAAAAGTGTCTCGTAATTTATGCACGACCCCTAAGATTCTTAGTTTTGGAATTTTTGTTAGGTTGTGGGAAAATGCTCGTAAAAAAGTGACTTGCAGAAGTCTGTGGAAAATTTTGCAATAGATCAAATTAGCAGTACAATTTGAAAATGCTATTTTTATTACGGTTTCGCCAGGTGAAGATTTCCAATAGAAATATTTTCAGGCTCAAGATTTGTATTATTACGGTTCACATTTTTTCTTTCAGAAATAGGTATTTCTATGAGGGTTGGGGAAAATTTGTATTGGGGCGAGGGCTTCGTTATCTGCGAAAATGGGCGATTAAGTAAATATGGTTGTTCCATCGTCAAGGGTGGCGGGATTCTAATCACCCCTTGGCTGCGCCACTGGGTTAAGTGATGATTACTTAAAATGATATTTATTAACGTTATTACACGATAGAAAGTTAGTCGTTTCATGAAAGGGCTGGCATAGTTAGACAGATATAGTGTAACTTTCGATTATTACACAATCCGTCGGCAGTTCATGAACTATAAGAACTTTCTAGAGTCCAAACATTTCATGAAATGTCTAATGACACTAAGTGGTTACGATGTAGGTATACACTATCAATCAAATTTAAATAAAAATTATTTTTACTTGATTTGCAATAAAAAGGCTGATTTGATAAGAACCTTATAAACTCTACAAGATATCAAATTTTTAGTAAAATCCAACGAAAGCCAATTTGTAACGTCATTTAAGATCAAATACGAACATTTTTGAAATGTTTCAAACGTCTTTACCAATAACTTCTGTTAAAAATTAGAACGTTATTGACTTTATTAAAAATTATAGTGAAAATCGAAAATGCCTAGCGTTGAAAAGTTTCTATACGTGTTATCACAAAAGTAAAAAATGTAATCCAAAATGGTCCTAGGATTTCAAAATGAGGTCAGAAATGTTTAATTATGAGAATTAAAAAAAAATTCCCTATAGTTACGAAAATTATGGTAATTTTGTTTTATTTGAAGTTTTTGGTATTAAATGCTACACTGTTGAAATTGCTTGGGATTGTACAACACAAGCGTGAGGTAAAATTGCTAAAACGGTATTGGAATGACGAATTTACAATACATGTGAGGTAGCACACCAATACCAGCATTTCGAAAGTACATCATGTATTTTAGCGTTACCTAACGCTTCGGAAAGAAACTGAGTTTAAGATTTGGTTAATTTATATAAAAAGGGAAAAAGATATAGTATTATGTACGATATGCCTTAAGTTTGCCCTGGAGAAGCAAGGTATAATTTCATTAGACCTCAAAAAAATTTCTTCCTAGACTTTACAGCTGTTCAAAAAAGTCATAAATACATAAACTCACGAATTTTTTAACAAATGTAACATCTAACAGATTTTTTTCGAGATCCAAGGAAATTATGGCTTGCTTGTCCAGTGCAACTAATTATTCTTAATATATTGGTTTGTATTAATACCATGAAACACATATTTGGCTGTAATAATTTAAAAAAAAAACAAGCAAGGGAAGTAAAAAACTATCCAAATACATCACATTTCAGGCAATAAAGCTCGAAATCACAGGCGGTTTCGGACTTTGCCGATAACACATATTTATATAATAATTATGAACAGTCGAATTAATGTATGCCTTTTTGCGCATACGAGGAAAAGGCTAATTTTTCATGTTCTTTATTATTGACGCAGGAAAGCATACACAATATGTGATTTCGACTTCACTACATTCTCAATTTCTCATATTGTATTCCACAATATGCGAAAGAGAAAACAATATATTTTTTTTAAATATTTAAAAAAAAAACAAGTATTAATGAAGTACAAAAACTATACACAAATTTTTACTGTCTGCTTTGAAATGTATTTTTTTCAATGATTAATTTGACTGACTAACCAATTAATTATATTATTTATCAAATGTTTAATTATATTTTAATCCACCTTTCCGCATTCAAGAGTATTCAAATCGTCTTATGAAGTGGAAAAATTTAAACGAATGCGAATCTTCGCATTGAAAAGTTTTTAGTTTGCTCTAAACTGTCCTCTGAGTCATTCGTACTCAATAGCATTAAAATTAATGCAAACTCTCGCATTAAAAAGTTTTTACTTTGCTCCAAACTTTCCTCTCATTAAATCGCATTCAGAAGCATTCAATTGAAAGAGAATTCTCGCATTAATAAGGATTGACTTCTCTTCTGTTCGCTTTGGATTAAATAATACTTTAATGAACGCGAAATCTCTCATTGGGCAGGATTCGTTTACTTAGATTTTTTTTTCCGCATTCAGTCGCATTGAAAATTTAGATGCTACCTGCGAAGTATGGCGTTTGAAACTTTTGGACTGTCCTCCAATCTGAGATTGTTGAAAATCAGATTTCACGAGAACATCTCGTGACGTTCATCTCGATCTCGTTTACACGTCATAGACTTCGAGTTGCCTTGGTCTCGATGGCATGTCGCATGTCGTGTATTCGTGTTAGGAATAGAAACCCACCAGCCAACTGACTTCAAAAGTGGGTAAGGTAGCCTTCTGACTACCGGGGTTTCGTCCCGGATTCACTTGTTGGACTCATCAGTGTGGCTGACCCCCATCCGAACATAACCGAGCCAAGCACTGCTTTACTTCTGTTAACTTTGGCTGAAACTTCAAAAACTTATTTTCGAAATTCTACTCTTCGAAAGAATAAAATGAGAATTGAAACGAATTTGTACTATTGGGAATTGGTTAAACTGCGATACGCCATCTGGTACTAAAAACTAGAACTAGAAAGAATAATATGCAGAATTTCAAAGATGCATTTTAATTCGTACATGAAAGTGTTTTTATGATTGTTCTATGAAATATTTACTTTCTGAAAAATCTATTCTAAAAGTTGTTAGAATTCGTATTTCAATTCCAATCATCTATTATTCATATTCTTTGCATAACTGGAATACACTTTTCGCTGTATACATTAACTGAAAAATATTTTTGAGTAGAAATTTATTTATCGCTGTATAAGATCTATAAGATAGAAATTCCATCTGAAACACTTTGTTTTCGATAAAGACTTATTTTTACTATTTATTAATTGTTTTAAACTCAGCAATAAAATCATAAAAACACTTTTAAACAAAAATCAAAATCCATCTTTAAAATTCTACCTGTTCTTTCTAGTTCTGATTTTTTGCACCAGATGGCGAAATGGTCGAACACCATTCCCAATATATCCCAGTTTTCAGTGAGTAAAAATGCCCTGGAAACTTCAATTGTCAGAGGTAACATTCGCGATAGACGCTGACGTTGGAAAACGCGTAAAACCGGGAGGCATATTTGCATTTGAAAAAGGTAGTGGGATGGTGGAATGCTTCACGTGGATGTCGGCGATAACGCCTACCCGATTGCATACCAAAGGTATTTGTCGAAGTGAAAAATTTCACAAGAATGAACGCATTCGTCCGTTGACTTGACTATGAAGTCGATCGACAGACTTTTTCTGCATTTTCCCTGCCTAAAAAAAATCGTTCAATAATTTTCTTTCAATAAAAATATCTACAGAATTCGAGTGACAACTCTTAAAATACAAAAAGTGGGAATGGTCCACAAATTTTTTATGCGTATTCCGATAGGATATTTCACGACAAAAAAGGAACAGAAACTTCGAAATCTCGACATCTATTTCAAAGTCTAAACATCCTTTTTTCTCGCAAAAGATCCCTTCGTTGTTCCGGACATCGTACTTTGTATTTTTCACCAATTAAATTATACAATCGTATATAAAAAATCAATATCTAGAAATATCGATCTGAACAGACTCGTTTTTCTTGCCAAAAAATCATATAGGAATTTGCACTAACAATTTCTGTACATTTAAATAACTCAATAATTTTAATTTCAAAACTTGGTATTTTCAAAACTAATGAAGATATTGACTTAAAAGTTTCAGTTTTCTCACAAAAAAAATCCTATCAGAATCTGCGTTACAAATGTGTCGCCCCAGATATCGTAATCGAGCCCAAAAAGAACCTCTAGATGTAAATTTATTACAACTATATTCCTTCTATCATTATATATGTAATAAATAAAAGGTATAATTAAAAAAAAAATTAAAAGCATTCATATGGGAAAGAGTAGGTCTGAATCAGTAAAACACCAGTTGTCAGGAATTTACATATATTTATAATCAGCAAGTGTCAAAAAATTCCAATATTGAGAAAAATTATCAAACTGAACCCTTCTTCGTTTATAACCTATTAATTGCTTCGCATTATAAAACGATAATTTTAAATACAATCTTCGATATGAACTTACATACATTGTTTCCTTCTACTTCAGGTATTGTTTGTAAAATTTGATTGGAAATTGTCGACGGCAGTATGAACATCTAATTTTACAACGGTTTAAACATTTACACGTGATAAAATTACAATAATCGTTACTATTAACCCATTACCCTCTAGGCTCAAAAGTGACGTGTTTATCACACCTCGCGTTCCAAGTATTTCTCGTCAATTTCGTTTCAATTAAATATTTAAGGGTTAAGCACGATGATGGTAATATGCTTGTATATACTCTCGGAACCCCTATAGAATAAAATATAACCTCAGTAGGAAACAAGACTAGCAATACTTAAATGTGATTGTAGCAAGTCTTTTATTTTCCTATTTAAAATACGTGATAGTATAACCTTTATCTTCAGCTAATTCTATTACTGCTTTGGTGGTCGGTCCTGGTGAAAGAACTTCGTCGCATTGGGGAAACGGGATGGATCCGGAAAGTCAGGTGTTCGATACCTCTGGGGTTGTAAACAATCTCTGATCGCCTGACCAAAGGCAGTTCTTACACCAAGGTCGTTGGCCACAGCGACGGAAGCACCTTCAACCTCTGCCACTCCAGCACGACTCACGCTTTCTCTGACCAGCCTTTCAATCGACGCCGTTATCGTTGAATGATTCGAAGTGGGATTAACTAGAATTTGTGGTTTCTCTTGTTGAATAATCTTCCGACGCTTGCAGGGTAAACAGCCTAAGTAAGCATCACTGAAGGTTGGAACACCTCCGCTTGAAATGCCTTGCGCTAGGCGACGTTGTCTAACTCCGTCTCGTGCTATCACTGGTACCCAATCCTAGAAAGTGGTAGACTTGTATTAATATCGATTGAAAATATACAATCAGATAACTTCATTTTCTGGTAATATAATCATTAGAAAGGTTGTCAGACAAACGGGCGTAAGTGTCAAAACGCAAATTTTACAGGAGACACAAAAAAAAGGTCTAACTTGAAAGCATTTAATTTGAAAAAAAAAACTAGAAAAAGTTTCGGGGTATTGGCAGGGTCGATTGAATTGTGAAAAGAGTGCTTTGAAAAAAGCAACCTTCTCTGAAAAACCCCTTGTCAAAGGAACGGCGCGTCCCACAAAATATCGTACCTGACAGTCTGACACAGAAAAAGCTGCATAACATTTTATTTTTCAACTTAAAAAAAAAAAACAATGAGACAATTCGACGGCATTTCAAAATAAAATTGAAGAATTTCAAAGCAGTAGCCTTAAAAATTTGAAATAGCCAGTTTTATTATTGGCGCACTATAAATGCAACACTTACCTTCGTACTGACCAGAAAGAGTATAATTATATGCGAATTGTCTTTGTGGAATACTTACTGGCGGTAACATTTCCTGTCCTGAGAATACTGTTGGTGTAACCTCTTGGTCCGAATCAGATGATTCGGAGGATTCAGAAACTACAGATCTTGTTGGAGTATCGAAGACGAGAAGAGGAATTATCTCGGAATTTGGAAGTTGTGATACTTGTGTGGTGTAGACACGGAACTGAGTCATGAAGGTGCTGAGTGCCCAGCGACGAAGGTTGGGATGTACGTCTTCTGCTACAGCTGTCTGTAAGGTAGAAAAAATATTATTACTTCTTTCATGTACGTAATTTTTGGAATTCACAAATGAAACAAATAAGTCACAGTGATTGTACAGAAAGTTAATACGAATTGAACTTTACGCGCCAAAGAAACCTGGTGAGTAAAAAACGAACCTAGTCAACAAAAATCAAACTACCATCTCTGTAAGTATCGCGGCTGGGCCGCTGGGGTGGGATTCCGAGGCCCTCTAATCTAGTTTATCGAATCTCTCCTTCTACCGTATGGAATTAGACAGAGATGTTCGATCATTTCGAAACGATCGACTGCAAATGTCTCTTTCTATCTTATGTGGAAGAACGAGAGGGGCAATATTTGATAATCAAGAACTCCCGACTTCTCTATTATCGACAGTCATCCCTCTCTTTCTGACGCATAGATAGATATAGTTGCAGTCGATCGTTGTAAAACGACCGAACATCTCCGTCTAATTTCATGCGATATAAAGAGAGATTTTATCAACTAGATTAGATTATAGGGCATCGGAATCCCACCTCTGTACGGGGAGGTACTCGGTTTTGGTGTGAAAAGCCAACTGAAATCCTTTTTGAATAAAAATTGAACTTTTTTGTTTAAATTTAAAAATTCATCTGTTTTAGTAGAACTTCCATTTTTCTTGGACAAAAATGCAACTACTATTTGGTTGAAAATTTAACAATTTTGTTAAAAAGTCATGCTTTTTGGTTGAAAATTCAACTGTTTAGTTGAAAGTTCGTTTTTTTGGGTTGAAAATTCAAGTATTTTCGCAAAAAATTTACTTCTTGTTTAAAATTCATATTTTGGTGTTGAAAAGATAACTGACATCTCTTTTGGATGAAAATTCAACTATTTTTACGAAAACTTGTCTTTTTGATTTAAAAATTAATCTGTTTTAGTAGAAATTTCATCTTTCTTGGATAGAAATGCAACTGTTTGGTTGAAAATTAATCTTCTTGGCTTGAGGATTGAACTATTTTGTTTCGAAATTTTGGTAGAACCATTTTGTTAAGAAATCATTTTGTTGTTGTTGAAGATTCATATTTTTAGTTAGAAATTCATCTATTTGGTTGAAAGTTTAACTATTTCGTTGAAAATTGATGTTTTTTAGTTGAAAATTCAGCTACGTGGGTAAAAGTTGAATTTATTTTTTGAAAATTTATTTTCATGAATGAAGGTTTATCTCTTTGGTTAAAGATTTAATTATTTTGTTGAAAATTAAAGTATTTTGTTATATAGTCATCTTTTCTTTCATAAAAGTCACTTTTTGTTTTTGTTTAAAATAAATAAATTTGAAATTTTGAATTTTGTATCTGAAATATTGTTTTATTCCGCTTATAAAAGATCCTATGTTAACAGTATTATAAGACTAAAATGCTGGTAATTGAATTTTAATTGTCAGGGAGAATGAAAAATTGCTCAAGAAATTTTGAAAATGAAGTTTTCGGCCACCCTGCTTAATTCTACCAGCAATAACTAAAAAAAAACAGCAAAATGCAATCAGTCTTTATGTTTTTCCCATAATGTGTTTGACAAAGTCAAATATAACTTCAAATTTAATTAACAATGGAAATTTTTATATGCATGAGAATCACCCCTTAAGCATGAAATCTACAAAATCCTATATAATTGTACATTAGGGCGTATCGAGAAAAAAAAGAGTTGTTTGCGCGAAGTTCTAATAACAATGAAAACTTTCTTTTGGGAGTCAAAAACACTCCCCTAAAGTTTCATAAAAAAAAAAATTCCTTCTGTCTCCGCATCGTAGATATAGCTAAAAATCACAATAAACGAAGCACTTCTTCAAATTTGAACAGCAAAAATTTTGTTTTTGAGATTTAAATTATCAATAAACATAGTTCAAAGCAAGTCGATTTATACCCGTATAGCGATAATTCCATTAAAATATTTTTTACCCTCCCTAATTGACTTTGAAGTTTCAAAAAATCGAAAAAAGTCGACTTTTTCGCTATTTTCTTAGATTCATGGTAAATTTTTCGACTATTTGACCATATAATGTGTGATATACGTTAATGAGAATGTATTTTCAATATGGTGCAACAATAATATATAAGAAATGTTGACATTAAAATAATTTTTATTGACTTTGAATTACAAAAAAATATTTAAAAGTGATTATATTGCTCTTTATTTGACAATAAAATTAATTTTCGGTATATAAATTATCAGAAAAAATAGTTCGAAGGAAGTGAATTTGTACCTACATAACAAAAAATGATTCAAATATTTTTTACCCTACTTAAGTGATCTTGAAATTTCAAAATATCGAAAAAATCGACTTTTTCGCTATTTTCTTAGAGTTACGACAATTTTTTCGACTATTTGACCACGAAATGTCTGATATACGTTAAGAAGAATGTATTTTCAATATGTTACACTAATGATATATGCAGAATGTCGATATTAAAATCATTTATATTGATTCTGGATTACAAGAAAATATCTAAAAGTGATATATTGCTCTTTATTTCACAACAAAATTAATTTTCGGTGTCTAAATAAGGTAAAAATGTTTTCAAATGTATATATAATTGTTGCAACATACTGCAAATATATTCTGATTAACGTATATCACACATTATATGGTCAAATAGTCGAGAAATTTACCATGAATCTAAGAAAATAGCGAAAAAGTCGACTTTTTTTCGATTTTTTGAAACTTCGAAGTCAATTAGGGAGGGTAACAAATATTTTAATGGAATTATCGCTATACAGGTATAAATCGACTTGCTTTGAACTATTTTTATTTATAATTTAAATCTCAAACAAAAATTTTTTGCTGTTCAAATTTGAAGAAGTGCTTCGTTTTTTGTGATTTTTAGCTATATCTACGATGCGGAGACAGAAGGAATTTTTTTTATGTAACTTTAGGGGACTGTTTTTGACTCCCAAAAGAAAGTTTTCATTGCTATTAGAACTTCGCGCAAACAACTTCTTTTTTTTCGATACGCCCTATTGTACATAAACCTACAGTATATTATTGTTCAACGCACTCAATTTACTGAAATTTCATCGTTTAAAAAATTAATTAAAATGATTCCCGAAAATAATCATTTTTACCCTTATTTAGAAAAACGCGAATACAATCATCTCACATTACTGTACCGTCTCTTGACGTCCTATAGCCGACTGGACCTGGAACCGGACAGTAGGCCGAGATGAGTTTCTATTGAACTATAATCTACCGTAAGGTCCCTTTTTGTGTGGATACCCACATATATTGTTAAAAGGAACCTGAAATTATCGAAAAAAGTTTATTTAGAAATAATTTACAAGCTTCAAA
This sequence comes from Andricus curvator, assembly GCA_932195095.1. Lineage (NCBI taxonomy): Eukaryota > Metazoa > Arthropoda > Insecta > Hymenoptera > Cynipidae > Andricus > Andricus curvator. Next base: position 40,487 of record CAKNYM010052080.1, read on the forward strand.
ATGTGCGAATTATGAAATGCAGAAAATGTCTCGGTGTAATATTTCAGTCCCGGTTTTCTCCCAATTCAACTTTGTCCCGGCTTTCTCCCTAGTGGGTGGCCACCCTGATAATACACTGGATGTACAACGTAATGGGACAAGGGCTGATCTTCTACATTTCTGTTAAAGTTTCTGTGCATTTTCTTGTCGAGGAGCTGTTGGCGGAATTTTTCAACCTCTGCTTTCATTATTTGGGCTTTTAGAAGTAAGGCATCTAGATGGAGCAATGTACTTTCCTTACTCCTGATGGTAAAATTCAGGCCAAGGGTCTCAGCCGCCTGCTCTGCGGCTTTGTAAAGGAACGATCCTTTGCCAATCATCTCGTATTTCCTGACCGCGCGAACTGCAGATCCGTCATCACACACTCAACAAGTACTACCTGACGCTAGGAGAAGTCTAGAGCGGAGGGAGAGGTAGGTCAGAGAAAATGAACAGTTTTTCTCTGATCCATCTAGATTTTTCCAAGGCCCTCCAGTTACTGTCGACCATCCGCCCAAACCAGAGGAGGTCGAGGCATTTTAAAGAGAAGTCTATGAATTCCAGCAGCCACTGAATGGAAACACAAAGAACATAACCAGCTTCAAGGAGCTGTGCAGTGCCCTCATAACAACTGAGGAGGAATGCCCACCTATTACTACCGAAGAGGTGAAAAAAATATTGAGAGACATAAAGAAAAAAACAGTTTGTTCAACCTAATTTGTTTGTTGAAACTCAAAAATTTGGTCAGCGCAAATAAACCTTTGGTTTTTTTTTAAGAAACACAAGGAATTAATTTGGTCAATTCAAAGTAATTATTTAGTTGAGCATGTTTAGTTGATTCAACCAAATAAATGTGTTGAGCGGAATATATTATTTATTAGAAAATGATTTGGTTAAAGTAACGAAATAATTTGGTTGATTCTACCAAATAATTCCATTAACTATACTAAACATACCGAAACAGATGATGTCGGCCCACGCCGGTGACCAGTTTGCGTGTCGAAAAGTTTCTCATTGTGCGTCGTGTCGTGAATTAGTAAGAAAATTAATGATACGAACGACACTAACAATGTCAACGTTTTTCAAAAACTGGGGTCTGAAACAGTATGCAGAACATTTTGAACGTAAGTACAACCTTTAGTTCGCAGGGTTCACACCGGTGCAGGCAATCTAACCTCGAAATTCATAATTGACGAAAGAACCTCACACAAATGTATGGAAAAAAGCCTTTCTGTCAAATTGGGTGAAAGTTCGGGTTTCTTCTGCTGCAAGTGATGCTTATCAAAAGTTTTTTATCAAAAGCTTTTGTCCTAGAATACAATTTTTTGAAAGCCAAGATCTAGATACATTTTGATTGAACGAAACAACCAAAATATTTGTTTGGAACAACCAAAATATTTGGTTGGATTAACCAAAATATTTATTACAATCAACCAAACTTTATTAACCAAAAAATTTGGTTGAATGCACCAAGCATTTGATTGACCATATAACAATGTATTTATTTGTTTGATCCAACCAAATTTTTGTTGAATCAATCAAACTTTTTTCTGAGTGCAGGCGAATAACTTGTCTGAACATGCTGTATAAGATCTTCACAGCTATCGTAAATAATAGGATTGTTCGGACAATCGGACCTGTGTGGCGAGATATGTACGAACAACGCGGCTCAAAGAAAGGCGTAGTAGGATGTCGGGAGAACCAGCTCATCGATAGATGTGTCTGCAAAGACGCAGCATCCTACCAGCGCTGCCTATCGATGGCCTGGATTGACTACCGGAAAGCTTTGGATTCAACCTCCCATAGACCTATCATCTGTCTGTTAGAAAGCTTAAAGGTTCATCCACACATAGTGAGGTGCAAAAGTAATTGATGCGCCTTTGGAAAATCAAATTTACCATCTCATCTGGAAAAAATCATGTAATAACTAACGTCACCTTTCAGAGAGGCGTCTTTCAGGGCGACACCATGAGCCTTTTCCTCTTTTGCCTCATAATATTTCCATTATCTATCACACTTCGCAATTCCCAAGGGCGATCCCGGATATCGAAAGCATAAGTGTCACTCATGTATTTTAGATGGATGATTTCCAGATCTATGTTAGAAATGCAGAGCAACTAAATCTAGCTCTAATGATTGTCGAGGAGTACACTCGGGAGATTGGAATAGAGTTTGGGTTAGAAAAATGCGTCAAGGTTCATTTGAAGCGAGGACAACTTATTGGTACCTCCGGAGACCCTGAGTTCGTCGACAAGAAGCACTATACGACACTTTGGCGCTGGAGAGACCTATGCATACCTGGGCGTGCCACAGAGCCGCATTCCGGACGTAACATCTATAAAGAATGCTTTCCGATACAAATACAAACGTCTTATCAGACAGATTTGGTATATATCTGCAACGAAGATGCCTGCCGTACCAGTATTACTCTATTCATTTGGAGTAGTTCCATGGACGAAGGATGAGCTCAGATCCCTCGACATCGGGTCATGATAGGTTATGCACATGAACAAAAGCTTGCACCTTGAGTCGTCCATTCCGTGACGCTACAGCACATATAGTCGCAAATGGACGAGACCCTCTCCTTAAAATGGTCAGGAAACACGAAGAAGTGGGAAAAGGAACGTTTCTGTACAAAAAGCAGCGGAGGAGGCTGCTGATACACTTGGCCTTGACTTCAATAGAAGGGGTGAGTAAAATTCATCAAGCATTATCCATCTTGAGTACTTACTCCTGACGGCCCGGATCAAGAAAGCACAAGAGAAAAACTTCCGCGACCACCTCCTCGACAAGAGGATGCACGGCATCTTCCACATAAATGTGTAGGATGAGTCGATGTCATTGGAGTTAACGTTTGCTTTCCTCAAATCACCCGGCTTGAAGCCGGAACGGAGGGTTTCATTTTAGCGTGTCAAGACGGTGCCATTTCCACTAAAGCATACCGCCGCCATATTGTGAGCCAAGACATTCTCGATGATAACTGCAGAGCGTGTCATGCGCATCCCGAGCACCTAGGATACATACTATCTAGTTGTCCAACTCATGCGAGCAATTCCATATCAAATCATCTGAAGAATTTCAGCTATTATTAGTAATTTTTATGAAAATTCTAGAATCCGTTCTCTAAGGTGTTAAAAGAAAAACCCCAAAATAATGTTTGGAAAAAATAAAAAAAACTTAGGAGATATTCGAAGTCGAAAATTTTGGTCCTTTTTCCCTTAAACTTTCATAACTTTGGTGATTTTAGTGATATTTATTTTTTGTAAATTATTCGTAATAGGCTGCAGTTTTGAAAAAATATTGTTTGAACTAAAGAAAATTCAAAAACTTCTTGGATTATTCAAAAACTAATTTTGAAACTGAATTTCTGAAAAAACTCACTTTTTATTTTCTTCATTTTTTTATATAGATAGTTTACAATGTCCTCTACAAGCCCTGTAAATATCAAAATAGGATCTCCCTTAGCTTTCGAGAAATAATTAAGAACGTACGCCGTGGCATGGTGTGCCCAGCTTCCGACAGTCTGAACTCAGAAGTTCCTCCATACGATTACAATATTCTTCTATTGGTCGTCTATTGTTTACATGGTTTTTTCACATCGTGCGCATCATTTTGGCCACGAAGGAGTAGTCTATTCACTATTCCTTCGTGGTTTTGGCGTACGTTTTTAAATATTTCTCGAAAACTAAGGGAAATCCAATTCTGATATTTACAGGGCTTGTAGAGGACACTGAAAGCTATCTATATCAAAAAATTAAGAAAATAAAAAGTGGAGTTTTTTCAGAAATTCAGTTTCAAAATTAGTTTTTGAACGTTGGACTCCCGCTCACGCACTCATAACTGTTTTTACCGGGCTCTATTGGTCCAGCTTAAATATTTTATAACTCAAAAACTAAAACCTCAACTGATTTTTGGAAAAGGAATTTTCGATTTTTTTATTTTTGTACAGCCATATAAGTTCGGACACTTGAGCTGGGACACCCTGTGTTTGTGTTTCTATATATATTTGAAATTTTGTCATAAGGACAACCGCGGGATTTCGCCGGGAGCGGGTGCTAATCTGAAAAAGTGTACCCGCTTCCAGCGAAATCGCGGTAAAATTTCAGCAGTAAATTTTCAGGTAAAATTTTATATATATATATATATATATATATATATATATATATATATATATATGAGGAGCTTACTTTCAAAAGGGAACATATCCACTTTCCTGTGACGCCTTCTTTTTTTCTCAACCAGAAGGGTACATATCCTCAGTTACAAAGAGCGTAAGTTTTTTTTTTTCTTCAAAAAGGCACATATCCAAATTGCCATCTATCAGTTTGTTAAGCTTTAGTTGTAAATAAATGTCTTAGTATGCGCGGACAGTAATCTAGTATATGTTAAGTAGTAATATACTGAACCAAAAATGTTCGTGAGCATCGCTCTTCGGCATGCCTAATAGCAACTCTGCTTCACAGAAATATTATATCTGTGATACACTGTTGTAATTCCTATTGTATTCAGTATTATTTTCACTAAAAAAATGGGATAAATATTTATAATTGACAAACAAAGTTATTAAATACAAATCTCATTTCAAAAAGTGTACCAGTATTTTTTTCCCGTTTACATAAAAAAGGAACATATCCAAGTTTTCGATCAAAAAGGCTTATATATATCAGAGATACCAACTGTATTCGCTCTACTCCTATCCTTTTCTTGATAAGCCCAGGTCTCGGTACCATAGAACAGTACAGCACAGTAGGCGCAAGCACAGAATTCTATATTGCAATTTTAGGTTTATTGCTCACATTATATATATATATATATATATATATATAATTAATATAATCTTTCTACTCTCGTTTACACGTCTGGATATATGTTCATCTATCTTTCCGTCAACATTAAAGTAACTTAAAGATACAAGATATCATCAATTTCTTCACTCCTCTCTTCGTCTAAGGTTGCATTTTCGTATTACCATGTTTCCAGTGGTTAAATTGGAATATTGGATTGGAAAATTGTTGATAGCATTTTTATATTTAATGTCAGTCATTTATGATTCACAGACTGATGAACTACCTATGGATTCGTTAAAAATTTTAATAAACAAAGGTGAATATTACACATTGTGTCAACCAAAGCCTCAGTGAAACTTATGTTCGGATTCTTAAATGACTTTAAATTACCAAATCAACCTCCTTTATATTCTAAACAAAACAATATACCTACCACAAAACGTTGAATTACTCCGAGGAGTCCCACTTGACCACCCACAACAAGATGGCGCAGAACATTGCACACCTCCGTTCCTAGATTTCCCAACACTGATATTGCCTCTTGTCCGAAAGCCGCATCGTCCAGGTCTGAAATTTAAACAAAAAAGTTGAAATCATCATTTTTGTAGTCTACTAAAAAAAGATAGTCTTCAATTAGAATGTTCGTAAAGCATTAACTGACCTTCATTGAACAGTCGCTTTAACAGACCCGCAAAGTGACGGCGGAAGAGTCCTTCGACAGTTCTAACAACATCAACCCAGGCGATGCTTCTATTGCTCGCATCCTTCTCCCCAGGAAGGATGTTCTCCGAATGCGGTCTTAGACAACTGAGCAATCCATCGACAAATAGATCCTGAAGATCTGTTGACGGTGCAGCTTGAGGGAATGAGTGCTGCACAAGCTCACGAAAAGGTCTACGGAGACTGGCTATCGCCCCATAATGACCAAATCTTAGACCGACGAATCCTTCCAGTGTCACGTTTTGTGCCTGAAATTTGAAAACAGATCTTAATCAAATCTGGAATTTATCAAATTGAATAACTGAATTAGGGAGATTTCATGTGCTTTGGAATTTTTAATTTAAGGGCATGTGATACTTTCCAGATGAGCATTTAGTTTCCCACACTTTGTATCCACAATTTTTAATTGGTTAGAAAAATATTAGTGTCCAGACGTCCGCGTGATTGTTCTTCACGTCTGGGTGCTATTATTATTTTTTGTTTGAAAAATTAAAAATTGTAGATAAAAAGTCTGAGAAACTGAATTGCTCATATATAGTAAAGTATCACATGCCCTTAATAACTGTTACTCACAAAAAGAACAGACAGATCAACAAGGAAGTTTCCTTCCCAACCAAATACGTGAGTCGATAAAGAGTTGGTGCCTTCCTCTCGGGTTTCCAACAACTCTGCTAAAGTTACACTCGATGTACTCGCTCTGTAAATAATTCAATTCCAGTATGCAAAATCATTACATTGTTAAATTGATATTGCAATTCTAAATCTCGATACTTACGGTACATCTCCAGAATATCTCACGTCTACTTTTCCCTTGGAAAGCGTTCTCACTAAATTTCTCAGACTGTGTGCCAACCCTGCTCCTGTAAAAAAAGTCGTCCCAAAATTAGGTTTCTTAAAAATCAAAACCATGAACAAATAAAAAGCAAAGTATAATTCTTACGGTGTGGTCTAAAGCGTCTGTTTCCAAGGCCATCACGCAAGTCATCTAGATAGCTATCTCCATCAACAATCCAAGGCGTAGATGATGCATTATTTGTTGAATTAGTAGCACTGCTGGAAGCAGAAGCCTGCGGTACTGCTTGATTACGAGAAGTGGTGCTCTGACGCGAAGCGTTTGCACCAGTTGTAGGGGTTCTTCGAAGATGATGAGAATTACAAGGCAGGAATGGATCAGCGCAGAGACCTTGACCCAATCCGACTCCATGGGAATGGAAAACTTGAGGACGGGATGTGCTGCGAGTTTGCGTCGATGTGGTTGGATGTGTACCTACGTTATTTCTACAAAGTAAAGAGTGCGTTATAATTAATAACAAACACTCAAACGTTAAGAAGAAAAAGCAGGAAGATGAATTACCTTGCTTGAGTGCTTTGGCCCGAGTTTTGGCCGTTGCTGTCAATAGTGACTCCGATTGTCTGCTGACTAATAGTTACAGTCGCCGCATTCGAAGACTGGTTGGAAGTCATGCCAACTGGGTCTTGCACTATGTGGCCAGCTACGGCATGCATCAAATTCCGGATGAAATCAGTCGGTGGAGCTGCTCCCCAAGGGAACATTCCGCTGGCGCCTCTACCCATGTTACCTCCTAGGAATGGAATTAATGCACTTTTCAGTTACAAACGTAATTTAAATTTCAGGTACTGGTAACTGAAAGTAATTCTCATGCACTTGTACCTTAAAATTCATTTATGAAAATTCTTTTTATCCTACTTTGTAAATGTTATACTAGTATTTTTAATTTACTTTTATAAACAAATTATATACTTGTTATGATAGTAAAATCCACACATTATTATTATATTTCTTTTAAGAGGTTCTTATTATTGGAACTAGGCTGGTTCATTTAAGTCTCGTAGCACTGTGGTATAAATATTGTACTATGCCTTTATTTTTAAAAACCCCAGTGAAACAGAGGCCTACCCGCGAGTCCTCGTCACTGCTAAAGTATCATTTAAGTCCTTTAGCACAAGTAAGTATATCGTCGGACGACCCCACTTTACTGGGTATGGACCTGTGAACATTTTTCTATACTAAGGTGGGCTTAAAATCACTTTATGACGTTAATCACATACAGTGATAACCCGCGGCTGCATCTGACTTTATTTTAAGTACTCGCATTAGCCTGGACGTTTGGCCAAGGGAGACGAAAACTACAGAAAACCATCTTCCCGAGTTCAGCCGGTTTTCCTACTGACGAGTTTGAAAGTAGACATTCGACGGGCCAGTCCATCGAGCGTACACGATCCTCCTCGGCGTCAAACCTCCCGCTCGACATTAGTTAAACGCAGCGAATACACGATTCACCGCGCAGCTAATGCCGTCGGTAATCCACAGATATCTAAAACTAAATTCACAGAATAATGTAGATAAAATTCAAAATCTGGAACTAACTTAATAATTCACCTACAAAGTAAAAAAAATGATCAAAGGGAAATCCAAGGTGAATTAGACCATTTTTGAAAGTGAAATTAATTATTAGAGTGGAAGCTAAGATGAACAATGAACATACTTTGAAACTATCGTGTTTGAATTTTAATGCACACTGTGAGTGAAATTTAATGTACGCAAATGGAAAAATTTCCAATACATATACATTAAAATTCAGTGAGATTTGTCAAGCATTATAATGTAGAAAATGCAAGGTAGAAAAATTGATATAATTGAAAAGTTGCAATGTGAAACTTAAGTATCTGCAATATAATAGAAGAGATTATGAGACCTCACCTGCATTATTATTAGCGTTAGCCCCATTGCCAGGACTCTGATCATCTGAACTATTATGATCCATGGAACTATCGGGACTAACTTCCATCAGAACCTCGACGTTACTCGGCAAGTTGAACATACTACCTAAAATTTTTATTTAATTACCAGCTGTTCGAAAACAAATAGAGCAAAAAAAGAAAGATGACGACATACTAAGCAAGTTACCAAATGGCGTTTGGGACTGTTGTTGCTGCTGGTCAGGACGCTGTTGTTGATCAGTAGATTGTTGCTGATCAGAGCGAGGCTGTTGATTGCTACTTGAAGAATTTTGTTGTTGGGCACGTTCCTCTGTAGCAGTTTCTCTAGATTCCGCACCTGCTGCTGCTTCTGGTGCAGTTGGTGCGGTTGGAGCACTGCTGTTTTCCTCGGTGCTGGTACTATTGCTGTGTGCATTGCGTCCGTGCAAACTAATATGAGCCTAATAACGAAACATGAGAGTTGATTCTATAAGTACAAAGCTTCTGCTGAAGATTCTTGTAGTTTTCTTGGGTTTCTCAGACTCACCTCAAGTTGAATCGGAATCCCCGCTTGCAAAATTGCAGATTGCTGAATAATTATGGGACGACAACTCAAGTTTCGAGGAGGTGCTTGTCCCATATCAACAATTATGTCACTCAGTGCGTGGTTCGCGTGTGATATATAGTGTAAAATTCTACTGACTTCGTCTACAATGTGTTGATTTTCCGCAACGCTCTCTGCACCAGTTCCCTGACATAAAAATATCAGTTAAACATGCAATTTCAAATTTATTATTTAAATTTACTTACGGTAGGAGAAAGTATAGGATCTGTGGCCATAAGAGCTCTATAGCGTTCTAAATAAGGTCTAAGGCGATCTTGAGTGACCATCAGCATTTCCAGCAATTCTGCCATCTGGGGTGGTCGTGGTAGTCTAAATAACAAAATCTCAAGCTTATACATACAAATAGTCTCTGCAATACTTTTAAATATTTGAATTCAATTTTTTACTTACGTAGGAGTAGTCCTTGGTCTCTCCGAACTTCTGGGTTCTTCGCTTGACGAACTTTCACGCGGCTGTTGTGGTTGGGGTGCTGTCTCAGATTGAGTGTCATTACTCGTTGAAACTTCTACTTCATGAATATCCGTATCGTCTTCTGCTGAAATTAAAATTCAACAAGGTTAAGCTGTAGCAATAGTAAATATTTAAATATTATTAATTACATTTCTAATCTCACCTGGGCTGCTAGTTACATTCTGAAGTCTAGAGGTGGAGAGAACGTCTGCTACAGCCACCCTTAGTGCGTTTTCCATTCTTCTTGTTTCTCGGTTACTGACGCAAAAATCTCGTTGACTAAAACAATTAATATTTTAAATTTCAATTCAAACTTATAAGAATAAGCAAATAGTCACTAATCGTTACTTACGGTACTCTAGACGATTGGAAAAGTCCTGATTCTATTTCGATTGCTTCATCCTGGGACATAAAGGCAGAGCCCACCGATTCTCCTTGGCTTGGTCTGTTTAGAAAAATAATAAATATTTACTACTAATAGCTCTAATTATCTAAAACATTTGACTGAAGTCTCTGCTTTAGTCCACTTACTCAGACCGAGATGTGTCCATAGGATCAATGGAATCCAGGGGTGAAGAAGATTGCGGTCTTTCCGTACCAGAATTTTCAGGCTCAGCATTGTTGGGATTTTCCAATCGATCCATGATGCGATTCGCATTAATGAGCATACGCTTCGCCATTACCATTCGACTGTTTGACAGTGTGTTGCTCAGCTGAGGTACAGGAAGACCTGAAAAGTTTAATTAGAAATATTAAAATCATTATCTTTATAAATTTTATTGAGCAGAAAGGATAAAAATCTGCACTAACCATGACCTTCGACGACCTCTGTTGGCAAAGTCATAGCACCCAAGTACATTGCATTGCCATGTACTTGAGCGTTGGGTCCAGCATGAGCATTCTGTGTATCTCGGATGATTCGATAGTGAGTTCTGTGAGTACGTCCTGTATTTTGACTATTATTTTGACCATTATTTTGACTCTGGCCTCCCGAATTTCCTCGCTGTCCAGGTTGAGGAGGTGCGCGTTGTACCAAGTGTATGACTTTTCCATTGACATCTAAAAAAATCATGTTTCATAAAGTTTAAGGAGGGAATAATAAGAATCTATCACAAATGCACTATTCAAATAATACAAGACCAACCATAGTCGTTGAGTTTCTTTTCATCCTGAAGAACTCTACCACAGTAGATTAGCCTTTGACAATCTGCTGGCACTGCGACGGACTCTGCTATATACTCTTTAAATCCACGAACTGTTATCTGTTTCGAATAAATTAATATACATTAGGAAATATTATATACGAAAAAAGGAAATAAAGATCATTAGTGCTTCTAACTCATGTAATAAAAATGGGCTTATTGTGTCTGAAGTTATACTTCAATTGACAATGTTAACATTTTCAATTCCACCTCGTGAAACTTAAATGGAAGTACATACAGACGAGGAATTCATACGCATTGTGTACTTTTTAATGAAAATCTTATTCTTACCAAATCCTGACATCGAATAGTAAGTGTTAATTTTATGCATGATAATTATTATAAATATACATATAGACATATAAAAAAAAACTAGCGAAAAGTTTATAACTATTGTTCCGATTTACAATAATTATGAAGAAAATGTTCCAAATTTTGCGCAAAATTATCAATAGAGTCTTGAACTAAGAAAGCCCCAAATTTAATAGATTCGTCCAACCTAGACAAAGTTAGAGATTAATAATTGAGAAAGCATCTAAATTTGATCGTGATCGAATACGCCAATAAAAATACCACGCATTACAAATAAAATTCATCTACTTTTGTTATTGTCTGCCATTTGCAAAACTTTATTCAATAAATGAATCAGACATTCTACCCATAATTCTACGAGGAAATAAATTAGGTTTGCTTTATGAAAGTTAAAAAAACTAAGAAGATTGTACTCAGATGAATAAAAGAAAGAATGAAATTGTTAACAAATTAAAATTAATTTACTTACGTCGTCATCCAAGGAAAACGAGTGATTCTGGGAATCCAACGTTTTTACAGTGAGGTCGATCATCTTGCTGCGCGTGGATAGTTTCACGAAATAAAATTTCACAACTTTATTGCTCCAGTTTTTACGTCAAACGAGTTTTCATAAGTTTTCACAAAATACTCGTAACGAAACTGATGAAAATTGACGAGATAATTATGATGCCTCCAATAAAACTTGTGGTTTCACGGCACTTTAAGATGCTCAACAGGATGAAATACTTTCTGTAGCACGCAACTTTCGGTGAAAAACTAAAATCTTTTATTTTGACAATAGTATGAACTGTGTTTTTTCAGTTTTTATGGGTCATTTTTAATGAAATTCAAAGATATTGTAAGAGAAACACCACAACGCACGCTATTTTACCCAGAATCCATTAACGGTGTCGTGGTTAACCAGTGCTGCCATATTATTATTTTATCCCTAGCATATTTACTGATTCGTCACTTTCCAACAAAAACAACAACTGATCTATGAGCACTTTTTAATTTACGGTGAAAAAAGTTGTTGGTAATATTCCGTGTAAGTTAGATTGAATGTTCTTATTCTGAAGAGATTTTATTGATCTTATTATTTTTGAACAAAAAGACCCTAAAAAGTGGTAAGACTGGAGAAAGACACCTGTCGATAAAACAGTAGCGCCATCTTCTATTCCGTGATTTTCAGTTTAAAATGTGTATATTCTTTACTAAACCTATTAAAAGAATCATTCAAAATTATGGAAATATTTTAAACAAACTTCTGAATGTCTTTTGAAGAAAGTAAAAGTAAGTTGTGTATTCGAACAAAAATTCATGTTTCGGTGAAAAATAGAAAGAATTAATCGAAATTAAATTTCCGATTTCCCGCGAAAATGTCGATATAGTAGAGCTTCTGTTGTCGATAGTAAATTATACCTGTACATATTTTTAAAATCAAAGAGTACAACAACTTTCTATGGAAACTATCGTTTATAGTTTGATTAAAAAATTAAGGATTATCGAATTTCATTTATTTATATCAATTTATATTCAGAAAGTAATTAAGCCGGTAATATTGATGTTACCCTTATTTTCAACAGATGGCAGCACTGAACCGATTCCGTAATTTAAATGATTAAATATTAAAATTTCCAATAATTGGTAAGTTTATTCTGTAATTTATCGGCCTTCAGATTAAAATAAATTGTTCTTGAGTACAGTACTTGTAATGCAATAGTTCAATAATATTTCCTATATTTTTTCGTTCGACTCTCAATCAACATTGGGTTACAGGGTGTACATTCCTTCGTGGTTTACACTTTACATCGAGTCCTGACAGTATTCACAGTCTTGTTGAAACAAGTAGTAGAAAGTTGTATTATGTAGTTGTAATATGCTTACTTGATTGCTCGTGTGTTATTATTGCTCATAATAACCAAAGATAACTGAATGTATTTCATATCTCCGGTTACTCCGATTAATTATGCATTGATTAATGTGTTTAGAGTATGGTAGTTTGATCTTTCAATCTTTGTGTAAGCCAGAATAGGACAAAAAATAAATAAAGATGAAATAAGAGTCTGTTTTCGTGCGTTTTTTAAGTGAAACTCCAAAATGACAAGTCATAAACTTGCTCAGTCTCAGCCTCCACAAATAGCAGAAGCGTCTTCACAGCCAACAATTGTTGGGAAAGCCATAATTTATCGTCGACCAGAGGTTAGAAGTATCCTTTTATTAAATATATGTATATGTACGGAAAAATTTATATCTTTATAAATATCGTTTAAGGGGGTTCGAACTGGAACCAGCCCTAACCTCAAAATTGAATCGCCTCATTTTACTCCATAAATACTGGAATTACATGTTTGCCAAATACTTAGAGCCTACTCCTCGTTTTACAAAAAAAAGTACGCAAGCCCTAAGTATCTAAGAAAGATGTAATTCTAATATTTATGAAGTAAAATGAGGCAACTGAATTTTGAGGTTAGGGCTTATGTTTATGATGTTTATTATATGGATTATATGTATATTTTTCCTGGTAGGGTTATTATTTAAAAAAAAAACAAGAAATATATATTTATACTGAGCAATCTATGAATTTAAGTATAATAGATTAAATTTTTAAGAATTTTAATGTTAAGACGAAATTTTTTTGCTTTTTCGAACGTTTTCAATTCGATTTCGTTTTCTGTGGCCAATCTAAAACAAACATCTCTGCCATTAATTTTGGTTTTCTATTAGCAACTAAGTAGTTAAACGATAGATTCTGTTTTTTAAAATTTTCATTTAACAAACAAACAAAAGTCTTCTTGAGTCTTTTTATTTTATGTGATACGTAAGTAATTTATCAGACGGAAAAAATATATGACTACTTTTAATATTTATTTATTATTTTATTAATATTGATTATAATATTTATTTTATTTTAACATTTAATACTATTTTCTGGAATCTAGACTATACTGATGTATTTCCTTACAAAATTTGAACAGATATCGATGACAAAACTGCGGATTTGTTCGTTAGAAGTGGTCCCGAGTTTGATTCGAGGATTCAGCAAAACAATGTTGGGGATCCCAAGTTTAACTTTCGGAACTTTAGCGATCCTTCGAGTGACAAGGTAAAAGGAGAGTCAGAGAGGGGAAAAGGGAACAAAAATATTATGCAACCTGCGTCTTTGCCACCGAGTTACGGACAGGTGGTAATCGTAAAGGATTATAATCCGAAGCAAAAGGCGGCTAAAACTGCTCGCCCTGCTGCCTCCGAGGAATATCTCATATCTCCCCTTACGGGAGAGAGGATTGCGGCGAGCAAAATTCAGCAACATATGCGAATTGGTTTGTTAGATCCTCGCTGGATGGAACAACGCGACAAGGATGTGGATAAAAAATCGCAAGAAACTGTCTTTGCCCCAGGAAGTGCGATTGAAGACAGTCTCAAGCAACTCGCGGAGAGACGTACCGACATTTTCGGTGTCGGTGATGAGGAGACATCGATTGGTAAGAAGATTGGAGAGGAAGATAAGAAGGATGATAATGTCACCTGGGATGGACACATGTCGAGTGTGGAAGCAGCAACAAGGTCGGCAAGGGTAAATATTACTCTTGAAGAACAGATTCACCAAATACACAAGATGAAGGGCTTGGTGCCTGATAAGGAGAAGGAAAAAATCGGACCGAAACCTTTTACTCGACCCTCGGAATTGTTGTATACTACAACCGCGTCATCGAACTATCAGCCGGAGCCGCCGATGATGACGATGACACCTATGCCACGACTATTGAGTAAGTTAGGATTTTTATCAATAAGCTTAAACAAATTTTCTGAGTATATTTGAAAACTCTGTTTTTAGTCTATGGTAATTGCTTTTTTTCTAGCGTCTGTGAAGTCGCCGTTCATGTTGACACCACCACCGATGGAAGAACTTTCACCCAAGAAATTCCGTACCGAATACTCCTTTATACCCGAACAGCAGTTTTTGGCTAGAAATAAGGTAAGCTTGAGATATGATCATTATTTTTAATTCTCCAAACTCTTCCCGGCAGGTTTCTTACAATTTTTTTGTTCACAGGAACTAGTACAGCTCAGCATTACAGTACCATTGATGGCTGATAAGACCGAATGGAAGTTGAATGGTCAGACTTTGAAAATTACATTAGATCCTAGTGACACCGTATCAGTTATCAAAACATGTATTCTTGAACAAACAGGAATGCCCACTGGAAAGCAGAAGCTTCAATGCAACGTAAGTTCACTTACATGCATTTTACTCTCATTTTTATTCTACATACTGTACATATAATAAAATGTTTTTCCTTTCTTTTTTGTTTCAGGGATTATTCTTGAAAGATAATAACTCACTTGCCTATTATAACATTATATCCGGCAATTTCATAAACCTCCAACAGAAAGAACGAGGGGGTCGTAGAAAGTAATATTCTTCGTATTATTACAAATTTGTGTACAGGTACATATTTTGATTAATATTGAAAGAAACAAATAAACCGGGCGTCGATTGTTGTAACTTTTTATTTTTATAAAGTGAATTAGGTAAAAGAATGTTAACAGTTTGTGTGCGTGTCAATGAAAGGCTTAGGACAGACACTAATATCTGCTTCTAATACTGTAAATAGGTCTATCCAACTCGTTAGGAAATTAGCAAAAAGCGAAAAAACTAATATTTCAGTATCTAAATTACTAAATTTTACTGACTCTGAAACTAAATCTTGTTACATCTATACTTTCATTTATTTTAATTTTATAATTTATTACAAGTAGGATCAGTATAGTTTCAAAGAAGCCTTTTGTATCGTTTCTAATGTAAAAATATGGCCCCAAAAATGTATTTTTCAATCAAATTTAAAAAAATTAATTTATAATCCTTAAGAAATTGCCTACCTTTCCAAATAAAAGTCAATGGTCTCGCGGAACTTTTCACCCCTTTACTTTTACGTCGCTTCCACTATTAACGTGGTATAAGAAACTAAGTTACCGTAATAAATTTAAAAATTCTTCCCAAGATCTTCGAACGTTTGCAGTAACTTATTTTTGTATATATAGTTACAAAATATTTTTCCTTAATTTAATGTTGAGAAAAAACCAGTTATAAACGAAAGTAATATCTATTTCTCAAATGAAGAAAGTATTTCCCAAATAAAAAGACATACTTTGAATATGCTTCTTAACGCCTTTTGTAATTTTAATTTAAAAACCAGAAGATATATAAAAAGAATAAGGAAAACATTTATCGTTTATAATAAACAACCCGGGGCGCCGTCGTTAATACTAACGCGCCAATCGCATAATTTATTTAGACATGTTACCTTTGTGAATACTTTAGGTATCAAGAAGTGAGAAAATATATGTTGGTCAAGATATAATAATACAAATATCGCATACCACAGAAGAATGTTAATGGGGCTGCAGTTTTGTATGCAGGAAGTGTGGCGCGTCCTGTCTCCCGTTGCGGTGTGGCGCCTGTCCACGCAGAAAAAATCCAACAAGACAAGACGACGAAGCACTTAAAAAGGCAAAAGATTCGTCTCAGACCAAGAGGTAAGACGTTTCTTCAGATCCCATCGTAAATAGCGTCTTATTGCTTCAGTATATCCACTTCTAGAACTTCGTTTTAATCCAAATTCTTTACAAATCATTTTGAGTCACAAAAAGATATACTGATATCATTTTTAATTATAGAGAAAAAAACGAATGTTTATGTATTTTTTACCCTATTTTGAGAAGAATGTTTAAATCTGGTTCGTGTTAATCAAACTAATCAAAAATTTTAAATTTCCACAATCTTGCAAACTTTTCTACAAAATGCTTAAAATATGTTTAAATATGTTAAAATATGTTAATATAATAATAATATAATAATAATTCATTAATATAATAATAATAATATAATAATAATATAATTAATATAATAATAATATGTTAAATATGTTAAAATATGTTTAAAAAAGTTCTAGAATCTTCGTTTGAATTAATAGTAAATATCGCAGTATGTCAATTAATACTTATAGGGCTTATAGCCTTACTTATAGCTTGGAATGAACATTTTTTTATTTTTCAACCACTATCCCTCAGTTTTTTTCCTTTTGATGAAAAAATTATTTCCTACTTTACAGAGTTGCGTGCATGTGTTCTATTTTTCGGCCAGCATACAATTTAACGACAGTATAGATTGAAGAATGTTCTCCCATGTAACCCCTAAAATCGATATTTTGGCCCTTGTTCACAAAATCGGGAATATCTAAGTAGGCATCTCGCTTCTAGAACGTCAAATAGATTCATAGGTCAATTTTTTTCGGTTTTTGTTTTTTATAATGTACAAATTTGAATATACATTTTTTTAGGTATTCTTTGAAATTGCTTCAATTTTATTTAAGAGTAAGCCTGAAATTATATATTGAAGCTTATAATCAATATGAGTATTTGCTGCGACCGCGCTGTGTATGAGACTGTTTCCTATGGTATATAAGAAAATAGGAAAAAAGGAGTAAGCGCGTATTAATAACTATAGAGTAGGAGTTATAATGGGTATTTTTCATCATTGACAAATATTTGACATGGGAAGAGTAAAAAATATATTTAATCGGGACAATAGAAATTGAATAGCGAATGGTAAATTGTAAACAGCTAAGGTTTAGAAGACAACAATTCATTGTGCAACTGCGTTGAGAATTCCTTATCAAAGAGGCCACGCGAATGGTTGATTGTGCTTCACGATTCATTATTCAATTCACTACTAAAAGAAAGACGAAGAAGACAATGAAAACAACGGAGCTATACTACAGAGTATGGTAAACGATGTAATAATGCTTAAGCAAAGGAAGATCCAATTGCTCGTTTACAAATTAAATCCGAGTACATTAATAATAATAATATTTAAGCAAAAACAAGATAATTGTAACCTATTATGTGTCTTTATATTCTGTAAGTATATTTCCAGTAATTTCGGTCGATATATGTGGAGACTATATTTCGTCAACTGAGGCAGTTTTTTCTCTTTAAAAAAATATCGAACAGTTAGGACAAAAAAGTTAAGATTTTGATGAAAACTATTTATCAGAGTGTATCCATAATTCCATATATTACAATCATTATTTGGGTGAAAGCCGAGAAGTTGACACCTACTTCTATTTTCAACTTCAAAATACTTCATAGACTACTAAATACTTTATTCGTTTCAAAAGACTTCAGATACTTATTGAGAATTCAGTACACTGGGACCTGAAATTAGAAACCTCGGATGTACGAATTCCTAGAATTGATGTCCTCGGCAGTGTCGGGATAAGGGGAGCCGCGGGAACGAGAGAGAGAGGCGGTGCTCAGTCAAGCGTGACAAACAGCATGAGGACCCCGCTTTCAGCACATTAGTTGCATCAGGTTGCATCATGCGTCCAAATTCAACAGGGATGGTTCACGCGGCCCTGCCTGTTTACGTTTGGATTCCCTGGAAATAAGATCAAGGCAATTGTAAGCCATCCTCGAAATCGTTCTTCATTCCAGGTTCCAGTGTAATTGCAGACGACTTCTACTTCCGGTTGCTCATGGGAGGTAAGCATAGTGTGAACAGATAAGTATCAACCTCCACTAAAAACCAAAAATGGCTACTTTCAACAAACTGGACGTAAACTTAACACTAATTTAGTCATTTTCTTTAGTGAAATTATTTATTGAAGTCATCAGAAATGGCAGTTCGTTATGAAGACCACTTAATGCTGGCATCTACATATATATGAGTAACGTTCGATTACTTATTTACTAGGAGAGGCTGTCAGTGGTCCTCAACAAGTTGTTATTCTCATGTCTCGTTTGATATCATAATTGACCCCGACTTAAACAAATTCGGTATCAGAATTCAACCAAATAAGCGGGTCATTCAGTTCTGCCTTGAATATTTGGGCCATTTGGGTTGAATGTGATACAGATTCATTTATTTTCGTTTATCTTCTAGATATATAGTAGTTGTTAGTCTGCTACTCGTGTCTAGTGATGCCCTTTTTGTTATTTCTCTTTCTTCATGAGCATGTCTCTCTTTCTTTTTTTTTCTATTTTTTTTTTGAACGGGAGAGCGACGAGTTCGCGTGCACTGAAATCTGTATCTGGCAGCTATGCATATGAATTCCGAGCGAGCGAACCACGTTATTTGTGCGTATGTGAGACATCAAAGTCTGGTGTGTGCGTTGGCGCCAGGCCGCATTCTCGCGGCAAGTAGTTGCCCCCTATATGTACTCGTGCCCCCTTGGGGATTAAGAATTCAACAACCGGGATGAACATTGATTTGTCCTCGTCTTACTGCCCGGTAAATGATCGTCTACAGCTTATTTGCATGACATGTCCAAATGCTGCTCAACGACCTTATACATAATTGGACAAGTCAAATTTTTCTTTCAAGTTTTTAGTTAAAATACTAGTTAGGGACGTTTTCCAAAGTAGCAATTAGACCATGAAATGACCGGTAATTTTTTAAGACCCGCAGGTAACCGGGAAATTACAGGGGTTTTTTTTTATGCGGAATTATTGTAATTCTTAGTTTTAGTAGAAAAACTTATCCAATATCATATTGCCTTTAAATGTTCAGTTGTTTAATGCGTAAGTTTAACAATATGAAAATTTAGAATTTTGAATGTTTACTTAAAGCCTGCCAGCGATTCACTTTTTCACTTTTTTAAGAATTTAAAATTCAATATACTTTTAATTTAAAGGAAGAATTTCCTGTAGTTTTTACTCTACTGAATCCGATAATAATGGATATAAGTCCTTTAATCAGGGAAAACTTTCAAAATTGAAGGTGAAGGTTCAAACACTTTGAACCCACAATTCTGTACCCGGAAAGTTTTTCATATTTTCTGAGGGTGATTTCGCACGTATCGTTCCAAAGGGGGTTACAAATCTGCGTATGCACTCTGATATTTTGTGAGCTAATGAACCAAATTGTACCCCCAGCACACCTCCAAAAAAAACCTAGTCCTTTCTTAGAACTTGATCCAAGTGTTCGGAAGAAAAAAAACAGGTCTACCGCGTACTATCGGCGAGAAAATTCGAGTCCTCTGGCTTTGACGTTAAAAAAGTAAGTGAAGTAAAGATGGTAGCTCAATGAATGAAAGATCATTTTAAAGGTCAAGATGTTGTACGTTAATGAGCCTGAAACGAATATGCCAAAAAAAATTTTTATGGCACCTGCATGATTTCAGCCCTTTTCGACGCCTATAAAGCGGGGATAAAGCTCTACTTTTTACTCCCTAGGCCTAGGGACTGAAAAGTGACGTCAGAGGTGAATAATGAAAATTATGCATCCATGAGCTCGCATTTTATGATTATCAGCCCACTCACCGTAAAAACTGTGAGGAAATTTTAGTTGCAGATAATAGAATTTTGCGGTTATTTATGGAAAGTTACCATATATACCTATAAAATTACCATAAATGGCCGAGAATTTTCATAAAGTTCCGGAAATTTTTGAAAATGAATTTCGGGCAATCCATGGTAAGTTACCATATTTACCTGTAAAATTACCATAAATTTCCGGAAATTTATTAAAAATTTCGGTCAAAAATGAATTTTGGGTAATCTATGGTCTGACTTCAGTGTCTCATGAAGCGAGTCGACTTTTCGAAATAGGGAAGGAAGAAAATATGGAATTTTACAGTTTGATTATTTTTCAATAAACTTTGTTTCTGTATATAAAAATATTCATACAAGATTTTATAACCGCGTAACCAGAGTATAATTTGGAAGTTGACTGAAAATGGAGTAACCTACAACCTGCTTTAAAAAGATAAGTTTTTCTTCATTTTATACCAATTCATATTAATTTCTGCTGAAGTGAAATTTTTCTTCATGCAATGATAGAATTGGGGTTTGAAGAAAATAATAACGCTTCAGGAAATTTCAAAGATTTTCAAATATTTTACGATTTTTTCCGCTCTCCATTAGTAGGAATTTTCAATTGATTTTTTATGGCTTCGAAGGAATTTCAAAATTTTCAAGAAATCCTCACATGTTAAAGCTTTTCGCAAATTGCCAGGGATTAAAAATTATAATAT
>CAKNYM010052080.1:66340-93970 GCA_932195095.1 Andricus curvator
TTTTTATGGCTTCGAAGGAATTTCAAAATTTTCAAGAAATCCTCACATGTTAAAGCTTTTCGCAAATTGCCAGGGATTAAAAATTATAATATTGCATTGACGCGTCGTTTTCAAAGACTCCTAAATGCATCGTAAATTCTCCCTAAAACTTATAATATTGCAGTTCAATTATTATAACTATTTTAATATTTTAACCAGGAGCGAATTTCATCTATATCTATATTTTAGAGGTAGGCCAGGATTCGGCTTTGGGCACATATTAACTCCTATCAAATACAACGCTGCTGAAGGCTGGTAACCTTCTCAGCATAAATCACCAACCAATTGAGACTCTCGGTTTCCTTTCTCTGTCCTCACATCCACCCCCCCCCCCCCACACGCAGTAACAGAAGTATTGGTGGGACTGACGTTACAGATAGACTATCCACCGTACGACGAATAATCACTTAACTTGGACATGATTTCGGCTCGCAAAACAAATTTCGCGCATAAAGGTGTTAGTTGGGTGTACAATCTAAACATGAATAATACAAACAATAAAGTAGCCTCGGAATGGACTGAAACTTGGATCGACAAAATGCATACACACGGTAAACGTAAAGGTCGAATTTCAGGCGATGAATGGAGACTGGGTGTCTGGAATGCTAGAGGAGTGAATGACCTTAAAATAAGAGAACTACGAGAAACTATGCATGCAAGGAAACTAGATATTTTATGTGTACCTGAGACGAAGAAAAAGGGTTGCGAAAGTAGAAACATAGAAAATGGGGTGTTGAAAGGCGGTTTTGAAATATGGTCAGGAGTATGTAGTGAATCAAATCGTAGTCAAGGGATCAGTTTAATTATGAATAAAAAAGCAAGACAGCATCTCAAAGATCATGATTTTGTATCTCCCAGATTGTTGTGGGCTAGAATGAAGGTAGGAATCAGAAGGTTATTTATCATAGCGTGCTACGCCCCAGTTGACAGTGAGCCGCGAGAAGTCAAAGACGCTTTCTGGGACACTTTAAATGACACAATAAGTACTTGCGATCCAGGTGAAAGAATAATTCTGCTAGGAGATATGAACGGATGGGTCGGCGTTCAACGTCAGGATACAGATACAGAAAGGGTACTAGGTAAATTTGGGGATCCAAGAAAAAATTATAACGGGGAAAAATTAGTTAGCTTATGCCTAGAAAAGGGCCTATTTATTACCAATACTTGGTTTCGACATAAAATGATCCACACGTACACTTGGTGTAAAGGAAATAACCGCAGTGTAATTGACTTCGTTATTGCGGATGAAAGACTAAGAGAACTAGTCAAAGATACAAGAGTCATGAGGGGTTCCGAATGCAATACTGATCATTATCTTTTAATCTCTAAAATAAACTTAGGCCGGGGATGGAAAAGAAAGAGAACAGAAAAAACGAAACAAACTCGAATAAAGATTGAAAATTTACAGAAACCGGAAGTGCGAATAGAGTTTCAAAATAAGTTAAGCGAACGCATAGATAGGGCAACTTGGGAAGCGCTTACGAGCAATAAAGATATAGAGGGCGCGTGGGCTTTATTACGGGATATCATTGTTAAAACTGCAATTGAAGTGTGTGGTACGGCAGTGGTAGGAAGAAAGTCTGGTGATGCATGGTGGAATGATGAAATTCAAGCAGCCCAGCGAGAAAAGAAAAAAGCGCACAAGAGAACATTAAACATGACAGGTCTTAGCGATGAGGAGAGAAATAGACTCAAAAATGATTACAAAGACAAAAAGAGGAAAATGAAACGACTAGTCAAGGAGAGTAAAGAAAAAATCAGAACAGAAGAAGAGAACAAAATACAAAACGGCTTTGGAGGAATAATGAAACTACTATATAAACAGTTGAAGGAAAGTAAAAGTACAGAGTTTGCTAGCATGAGAAACAGCAAAGGTGAAATGCTATATGATATAGACGGGATAGTAGACGCTTTAAAAGACTCTTTTAAAGAACTATTAGGAGGTGAAGATATAGGACAACAAAACTGCGACATAGAACATAATGCATTAGAAAACCCAATTGAAAAAGTCTGTGTCACTGAGGTCCGAGACATAATTAAGAACTTGAAAAACGGTAAGGCTGCTGGCATAGACAGTATTAGTGCTGAAATGCTCAAATACGGTGGCGAGTACATACCTCACAGGTTGTGCGAATTAATAAATTTATGTATCGAGACGGGGAAAGTCCCAGACGATTGGAAAAAAGCGATTATCGTACCAATATACAAAAGAAAGGGAGATAAAAACAACTGCAGTAATTACAGAGGTATCAGCCTACTAAGTACAGTAAGTAAAATATACTCAAAAATACTTATTCGTAGGGTAATGGAAATCACAGAAGAAAAAATATGGGAAGTCCAAAGTGGATTTATGCCAGGAAGATCATGTACAGATCAGATATTTAGCCTAAGACAGATCACAGAAAAAAGCTTGAGAGTAGGAAAGAAAGTTTTCTGTGCATTTATTGACCTAGAAAAAGCATTTGACACGGTAAATAGAAGTAAACTTTGGGAAGTTCTTAAAGAATACGGAGTAAATGGAGGGCTCCTGCAAGCAATAAAAACAATATATACAGGTAGTAAAGCGAGCGTAAGGGTAAACGGGAAACTGAGTCACTGGTTCGATATTACGCAAGGCGTGAAACAAGGATGCGTTATGTCCTCGTGGCTATTTATCATATTCATGGATAAGTGTCTAAGAACTGCACTCTTCGACGAAGAAGGTGTAGATCTCCAAACAGTTAAGGTACGTGGGTTAGCTTTCGCAGATGACAAGATTGTTATGGCAGAATCAGTCGAGGACTTGCAAAGAATGTTGAATAAACTTCATACAAGCATGAAGAACATGGGCCTCAAAATTAACGTAAATAAAGCAAAAATCATGGTGTTTGAGGGAAAAAGTGAGAAAACAATGTGCAACATTGTCCTAAATGATGACAGATTGGAACAAGTTGACAGGTACATATATCTGGGTAGCCTATTCACTAGCGACGGAAAAATAGATGGGGAGTTAGATAGGGGCATAAATGAGGGTAAGAAGGTTATCGGTAGAGCAGGGTCCATCCTAACAAATAAAAACATATCAAAAAAAGCTAAAATGGCCATACACAATTCTATATTCGTACCGACTGTACTATACGGTAGCGAGACATGGACCTGTCAAGAAAAGGACAGGAGTAAAATTAACGCGATCGGCATGAAACCTCTGCGCATAATATGCGGGAAAACACTAATGGACAAAGTCCAAAACGAGACAATCCTCAAAGAATGTGGTGCAAAAGAGACAATAGTTGACACATGGGAAAGAAATCAGTTAAGATGGTTCGGACATCTTGAAAGAATGAAAGATGAACGACTGACCAAACAAGTGTATAAAGGTAAAGTAAATGGCAGAATGCCCAGAGGTAGACCGCCGAAAGAATGGTTAGAATCTGTAAATGAGACATTAATCCGTAGAGACATAAGAAGCCATAGGAACACAAGAGCTTGCATGAAAAAATGCATGGACGTGAAGGAAGCTAGAGTAGTATGCCAGGACAGAAAAGTGTGGCGACAAATAGTTTGTAAACAGAGTGACAGTAGAATGAATGACGCCTGAAACAAAGATCTTGGATACTAATGGGCCCAAGTGGAGAACCATACATAACAATTTTGTGAGGCTCTTCACTTGGGGTGATCGCTAGAGAGATTGATCAGCAACCTGGGTCGGAGCAGTGTTGCGGAGTAAACGTGTCATTTAAATAAATAACACGAGAATTCCAGATCAATCTAAAATATATATACCTAACACTTATATACCTATCCACCTCATAACTATATTCCTACCTACCTTATACCTATATACCCATATGCACACCACTATTCTCCAACCGAGCAAGTCACGCCTACCCCGAAAGGGAAATGGCTTAATGGTATAATAATAATAATAATATGGTAAGTTACCATATTTACCTGTAAAATTACCATAAATGACCGAAATTTTAAAAAATGAATTTTGGGTAAGTTACCATATTTACCTGTAAAATTACCATAAATGACCGAAATTTTTCATAAATTTCCGGAAATTCATGGAAATTTTTAAAAATAATTTTGGGTAATTTATGGTCAGTTACAAATCACGTCTAAAATTACCATAAATTAGGTTAACATTATTTTCATGCTTCATTATACAAAATCTAATATGGACTGAAATCATGACTGTATTTCGAGAAATGTCTGAAATCATCGATTTGTTATAAAAAATCTCGTATGTGCCAAGGGGGAGAGGCATAATATATATACCCCCTAGGTGCATAATATACTATTATAGCTTAAAGGCCCGAAAATCTGTTAAAAAGTAGGGAAATTTGACAGATTTTAAAGACATTGAAAAATTTGCAGAATATAGCAAATTGTTCGTTTTTTGTACATAAATATACAACTGTACTATATTCAGTTCTAATGAAGATAATGAAGTGATTTAAATTATAGGTAGTTAGTTGAACTATATTTGTAATTATTTACAATTTAAAAGAAGTATGTGCTTCTTTTTCTCTTTGTGCAAATTGCGATATTTGAAGACAATTTTATTATACTGAAATTCTATACTGGATAAATGTCAATAAAGTATCCAAAAGGACTTTTCAAGCCAATTTAATGGTTTTAAATTCAACCCTGTGGAATCGTTTATATTTACAGCAGAACTTAAATAATTCAAATCGTACATTTCATCGTTTTTTAACAGATAGTAATGCGAAATCACACTTAGAAATCCTGAAAAACTATTTTTGGATTCACTAGAGTAAAAACTATCGGAAATCATGCTCTTTTCCAATACGCTCGTAAGCTAAAATCGGCACTTTTTTAACAGCCTCTTTTCTCAACATTGTATACTTTAGAAATCAAGGCTTTAAGAGTTAAAGAATTTTTAATTCGCAATGTTCAAAACATAATAATCTTAGGTAGCAAAGTGAATAGTAGGACAGAATAAAAATGCTAAAATTAATCGTATCGTTAGAGAAGAGGGAAGAAAGATTGTGGTTTGGCATCCGAAAAAAGTCAAAAAAAAAAAAAAATTAAATCGGGTAATCTGTTGGGTTTTTGGATTAGAAAATTCAAATTTTTTAAAATTCGAAAAGCGTTTCCTATTGGTTCCAACATTATTGTAATTTAGAATTTTTTGAAAATTTGTGAAAAACATGTTTTTTGGATTGAATTAAGTGCACACTTTTTTGGAAAAAGTTGAATATGCCGAACCGGAATTTTGTTCACTTGAATGAAAGAATTACGATATCAGTTTGCTTTCATGGCAAAAAATTGTCGGGGCATTAAGCGTTCCAAAATCGCGAAAAAATTCAATATCCCAAAGTTCGAAAATGACGAAAAACATTTTTTTCCACGAAAGAAAAATAATAGCATGTTTCTTCGATTCAAGCTGAAGAAATTTCAGGTTCGACAGATTCAGATCTTTCCAAAAATGTGTGCATTTAACTCAATCGAAAAAATCATTTTTTCCCCAAATTTTCGAAAAATTCTAAATTGAACAGATTGTTTTCTAAATTTCTAATTTTTATTGATTACTAGTAAATAATGTAGATACAAAAAATTTGCCATCATTTTTAAACAGATAGAAAATTTTGTTCGATTTTTCAAATCCAAAAATCCAACAGAAAATATTAACGGAATACAAAATTCTTTTTTTTTACTTTTTTCGGATGTCAACCCACAATTTTTCTTGCCTTGGCTCAAATTATTCGAATTATTTTTAGAATAATTAGCCCAAGTGAATTGTGTTTGAAATTTATCATAATTTTTATTTGAACTCTTCTCGACTTGAAAAATGTATTCCCAATTGAAAGCATTGAGTATTAAAAGAGTTGGATATTGAAAAATAGAATTTTTAAGATATTGAAATTGAACCCTTTAAGATTCTGCTTTATTTAAAATTTAAAGTCTAAATAGTTACGCAATTTAAGGAGCGCTTGAAATTAAACAAATGTAAACTCAAACGTTATTGTTCTACATATTTCCAATCGAATCCTTCATATTTAGGTGAATAATTTGAAATTGAATCTTTCAAAAACATGATATTATTTTATTTCAAATTGAAGGAACCATTTTAAATAGAAAGCGTCCAGATTAGAACAATTTTGAGATTAGAAAATTTAACATTTCTTAGTTCAAAATCAAATCTGTCAAAATTGTATGATTGAAAAATTAAAGCATTTTAATGCTTTACTTACGATTATAAATTCACTACATTTAAAATCGAATAGATTTTTTGAGTATTCAACAATTTTAAATTACAAGGCCTTCAAGTTGTACAATTTCCAATTGAAAATCTTAATAATTAAATAATTTAATTGAAAACGTTCAAAATTTAATAATTATACATTGAAAATTTATAAATTTACGATTTGGTACAATTTCAGATTGAAGGTCTTAATGTTTGGACGATGTTCAGTACTTCTTTTTAAGCGTGCTTTTTTAACTGTTGCTCATTTGGAGATTGTATAATTTTGAAAGATTAGATTTTGCACAATATTGAACATTTGAATTTAAAATTAATTGAATTTTAAATGTTTAACTTTCAATTTTAAACTCTTCAAAATTAAACTGATGACGTTTCCCTTGACGCGTTAGTTACAAAGACTCCTAAATTCTTTTTAAATTCTCCCTAAAACTTCTAATATTGCAGCTCAATTATTAAAACTATTTTAATATTTCAAGCAGGAAAAAATTCAATATATTATCTATATTTATATATAACTCTTTATCGAATTTTAAAGAATTTTACTAAGTACCGTAAGTAAAATATACTCGAAAATACTCATTCGTAGGGTAATGACCCAGACGGAAATATTATATATAGTTTATATATAGTGTGAAGTATTATATAGAATATTCATTTGTTTTATACATTTTTTATATAAAACAAATGAATATTATATATAATACTTCACACTATATATAAACTATATATAATATTTCCGCCTGGGGAAAATTACGGAAGAAAAAATATGGGAAGTACAAAGTGGATTTATGCCAGGAAGATGGTGTACAGATCAGATATTTAGTTTAAGACAGATCACAGAAAAAAGCTTAAGAATAGGAAAGAAAGTTTTCTGTGCATTTGTTGACCTAGAAAAAGCATTGGACAAGGTAAATAGAAGTAAACTTTGGGAATTCCTTAAAGAGTACGGAGTCAATGGATGGCTCCTACAAGCAATAAAATCAATATATACAGGTAGTAAAGCGAGTCGCTGCACACGAGTTGCGGTCTATGGTCAAAATCTACAGGGGGCATTTCTGGAGTTGCGGGCTCGGATCAGTGCCAAGGACCTTTCCCCTCCGATCCTTCTTTCCCTCTCCACTTGAGGCTTCCTTCATTCCCTTCGACCCCTTTTTCCCCCGAAATTTCCCTTCACACTTTTTCCAGGCTTAGGACTGGCAGCATTTCACACGTATCTACTTATGCTTGATACTGGCGTGTTTAAATTTTTTTGGGAAATATGTATTGTCAATAACTATTATTCTTATAATATTATTATATTATGAATATTAATAATAATTAATAATAAAAAAATAATATATATCTATATATTATAATAATATAATATATAATACATAATATATATAAAAATTATATATATATAAATATATATATATATATAAAATAATAATAATAAAAAAATAATAATTGATAATAATATATTATGAATATAACTCAACTCAAGTGAAATAAATGATAAGATTAGCAACATATTTCCCTTACGCTTCTACAATATTTATTTCACTTTATTTTATACGTACCATCGACAATATTGAGAAAATCCCCCCCGTCTCTACTGTCCTGAGTTCGTCGCACGGGTGGGGGAAGAGAGCTCGGAACGCAACTTCTCCGACCTAAAATGACCGCGGCTTGGAAATGAAGGATTTTCTGACCGCGGACCGCAACTCGAGTGCAGCCAAGCGAGTATAAGAGTAAATGGGAAACTGAGTGACTGGTTCGATATTATGCAAGGCGTGAAACAAGGATTCGTTATGTCCTCATGGCTATTTATCATATTTATGGATAAGTGTCTAAGAATGGCCCTCTTAGACGAAGAAGGTGTAGATCTCGAAACAGTGAGGGTACGTGGGTTAGCTTTCGCAGATGACAAGATTGTTATGGCAGAATCAATCGACGACTTGCAAAGAATGTTGAATCAACTTAATACAAGCATGAAGAACATGGGCCTCAAAATTAACGTAAATAAAACAAAAATCACGGTATTTGAGGGAAAAAATGAGAAAAGAATGTGCAACGTTGTCCTAAATGATGACAGAGTAGAACAAGTTGACAAGTTCGTATATCTGGGTAGCCTATTCACTAGCGACGGAAAAATAGATGGGGAGTTAGATAGACGCATAAATGAGGGTAAGAAGGTTATCGGTAGAGCAGGGTCCATTCTCAGAAATAAAAACATATCAAAAAAAGCTAAAATGGCCATACATAATTCCATATTCGTACCAACTGTACTATACGGTAGCGAGACATGGACCTGTCAAGAAAAGGATAGGAGTAAAATTAACGCGATTGCCATGAAACCTCTGCGCACAATATACGGGAAAACACTGATGGACAAAGTTCGAAACGAGAAAATCCTCCAAGAATGTGGTACAGGAGAGACACTTGTTGACATATGGGAAAGAAATCAGTTAAGATGGTTCGGACATCTTAAAAGAATGAAAGATGAACGACTGACCAAACAAGTGTATAAAGGTAAAGTAAATGGCAAAAAGCGCAGAGGTAGACCGCCGAAAGAATGGTTAGAATCTGTGAATGAGACATTAATCCGAAGAGACATAAGAAGCCATAGAAACACGAGAGCTTGCATGAAAAAATGCATGGACGTGAAGGAAGCTAGAGTAGTATGCCAGGACAGAAAAGTGTGGCGACAAATAGTTTGTAAACAGAGTGACAATAGAGTGAATGACGCCTGAAACAAAGACCTGGGATACTAATGGGCCCAAGTGGGAAACCACACATAACAATTTTGTGAGGCTCTTCACTTGGGGTGATCGCTAGAGAGATTGATCAGCAACCTGGGTCGAAGCAGTGTTGCGGAACGAACATGTCATTTAAATAAATAAAACGAGAATTCTAGATCAATCTAAAATATCTATATCTTACACCTATATACCTATATACCTTATTCCTATATACCCATCTACACACTACTATTTTCCAACGGAGCAAGTCACGCCTACCCCGAAAGGGAAATGGCTTAATGGTATAATAATAATAATATTTAGCATTGTTCCACTTTGTATGCATCAATTTGGTGATTTATTAGTCATCACTTTATTCTTGAAAATATAAATTTTTTAATTTTGAAAGTTTGAATTAAAAAATTTAAATAACCTTACAAACATTTCAAAAGCGGGAACTTTTTCTGAGTGTAATTTACATGTTCTTGCTTTCATGCAAATATTAATTTTGAGATTGCATTAAATCTGAGCATTTAGCAGTTCAAGGTTATGGAATTCACTGGCTCATTAAAGGATTGTGAACATTATAATTAATAACTAAAATAATAAGAAAGAGTCAATTTTAACATGGTTAAAAAATATAACTTTTCATCATTATCTTATTGAGTACAAAAAATGAGTAAAAAGTTACTAATTAAATAGTTTTGTTAAACAATAAATTCATGAGATTAAATGTTCTTAGCTTATCTGCGTATTTAAGAAAGACATCAAATTTAGATCAGTAAATACAACTGTTAAAAATTCTAAACATTCCATTTCATAATGTGCTTGCAAGTACATCATCATTATTTTTTAGTCTTACTCTATTTGAAATAGCATGCAGATTTCCAATCATTTGGACAAGTTGACGGTCTTTTGAAGCTGAAGCAATGTAATAAAAAGATTTCAAAAAAATATGTTTCAGATGTATGATCACGTTTTTTAATGAAATTATTTAAAACGATAAACGGCAAAATATTCAGAGAAATGGTTGTAAGTTTAAATCATGGAATACGAAATTCGATGATTTAAAAATTTCAAATGAATAAATTACAATTTGCTTCATAACATTTTTTACACTAACAGACAATATGGAATTATGAATATAGAGGAGACCGGGGCGGGACGGGACACCGGGGTAAAACGGGACACCCGATTTTCTTATAAGTTATATGGTTTTTAGAACTGTTCTTTTTAGGGATAGGTAGAAGCACTGATTCGCCAGTTCACAAAAAAAAAAGAAAAAATATTATTAAATACTACAAGAAGACAGTAACGTTGAAATTTTATGAGGTAGATTCTGTTATTTTAAGGTACACCAGAGACTCGCTATTTGAACGCGCGATCGAACGCGTTATATGAATTCCTAGAATTGCTGGTCCCCACAGTTTCTCAGGGGGCAGGGCGAGAGACGGTTGCGACTCCGCCTCTGAAGGGACGCATGCACTATACTACTCAGTCAAGTAGATTGCGCAATATTATGGAAACGTTTCAGGCGGCCCTGACTGTTTACGTTTCGCTGTACGCGTTATATGAACAAGGCCATTTTCAGGCAACCCCCGAGATTGTTCATCTATCGAGTCTCTGGTGTAATTTGACATGGAAATTAATTATACTAAAAATTTCAGAATATATGTTTTTTTATAGCTCTTATTGCGAAGATTAATTATATAATTTAATTTTAATAAGTGGGGCATTTTTTGAAGACAAATGTTTAATATTTAGATATAAATGAAAAGTACAATTTGGGATGGAACGGGACACGTACTGGGGCGAGATGGGATACTGTTTCTCTGGCTTTCATAACCTTTTTTCCGAGACAGTAGATGTAAACAACGTACCTCATTTAAATGTATAAATAATATCTAAAAATATTGCCAAAAAACATGATAAATGCTGAAAGATTGGAAATTAAAAGATCAAGTCTTATAATATATGATCAAATGCAAGTGTAACTTTGTACGATTATACGTATATTTTATATTAGTTTATTTCGTGAAAAGTTGAAAATGTTATTAGAGATTAGAAAACTTTTAAAATTTGTACTAATTTGTCACTTCTTTTGCAGCCAAACGAGCGTTTATCCTTCTGAATATTGATTTTGCACGTGTTAGCAAAATTGATTTGAAAATATTAATATTTTCTTTATTTTAATATCTTTGTGTATGAATTTTTTTTTTTTTTTCAAATGTGCCTGGAGTTCAGAAAACTCTGTTAAGCATGAATTATCTCTTGTACAAATGGAGCAGTATATCAAAATATATTAAAATTTGCGGAGACTTCTCCAACCTAAATAAAGTCTATACTAAATAAATACCAAACTTAGCTGAATATACCTTTAAGATCTCAGTAAAATCATTCTTAGAAATATTTTCACTATCATATTTCATACTTATTTCTAACGTAAATAAATATTTACATTAAATTATTGTTGTGAAAGTAATTGGTATTACTTCGTCATGAAATAAAGCAAATCTTATGTCATTTTCAAAACTACTTTTTAATTTGTATTTTTTTTTCGTAATTAATTGTTTTACCACATTTAATTCTTCACGAAATTGAAACATAAAGGTTCACAGTATTTAAATAACAATTTACATTGTACACCAGACTCTCTTTAGAGGAACGCGCGATCGCACGCGTGTTTTCAATTCCTAAAAGTGCTGATCCCAGAAGTTTCTCAGGGGGCAGGGCGAGAGACAGGGTTACCTGGGGAAACTCATGAAATAACAAAAACAATTTGATTTTTTGATTTGAGATGATCGAGTGCCGAGAAACGACCTCCACCGCAAAACATCTTTTTTTCGAGACGTCTCCAGAGATTGGCTGCCAACGGCTTAGTTTTCGATATTTTTCACTGAAAATTTAACAAAATGTTTTTCAAATGATATACTACAATACTGTAATTAGCTAATTTAAAATACATTACCTGTATTTTTTTTTAAATTATTTAAAAAGGCTCTTTTTTAAACTTAATTAACAATACCCCCTCCCCCCCCCTCCCCCCCTTAAGAGAGTGTGAGTTTGGGGTACTTTTAGAGTAGGGAAGTTAGCATAATTCTGCACTAATTTTGTCAAATAGAATTTAGAAAAACTTGTACTATTAATTTTACAATAATATTTATTTATATATTATTATATTAGGCTTACTTCCCTACTCCAAAAGTACCCCAATTCACACTCTCTTAAAAAATATTCATTTTCATTTTTTGCAATAATGTTTTTTATATAAATAAATATATATATATATATAAAATATACAATAAAGAAAATGGTACCTTTTTTATATAAAAAGTGACTTTTTCAAAATTCTTATTTTTGGAAACAGATTTAATTATTATAAAAATATCATTATCACCATCAAATTCCTGATAAAATTTTACATTTAAATCACTACTTTTAATTTGAATTTGCTTGCATATTAAAAGAATTATCAACGATCAAAAATGCGAAATCCCAATTCGCACTAGGGTGAACTTTATGTATGCACATATATATGAAGTGTGGATTTTACGGGTTAATTTCAAATATTGTCCAGAAAAGTAGACAGTTCCATGAATTCTTTGAGATTTATATTTTAGCGTGTAGTATTTATTGAAGAATAGAAAGGAATTCAGGCACCAGCATATCAAAAATAAATTTTTATACGTTGATGATAACATGTCAACCAAGTTTTTACCCGAGCCTGACACTGATTTCACTTGAATTTATTTAAATTGGTAGATTATAAAAATATTGCATATATTGCATTATAAAAATATTGCAATCATACTGTTTACAGAGATTATATATTTTTTGCTGTAATTATAAGGCACTGAATATTGATATATAGGTATATCAAATTTAGATTCTCCAGAGTGCAGTCACTAA
This sequence comes from Andricus curvator, assembly GCA_932195095.1. Taxonomy (NCBI): domain Eukaryota; kingdom Metazoa; phylum Arthropoda; class Insecta; order Hymenoptera; family Cynipidae; genus Andricus; species Andricus curvator. The sequence continues at coordinate 79,220 of CAKNYM010052080.1, forward strand.
TTTCAGAATTAGTAAATATAACGGTGAAAAACTTCTAGCCATTCAAGTGGATGATGTGCTTGCAAATACTGCATCATTTTTCGACCTTGTTCTGCTTGGAATGGTGTGCACCTTTTGCAATCATTTATCAAAACCGCGAGCACCAAAGCTGAAATATGAAATGAAAATGTTAATTTTTTCAGAAAAACTACATTTCTCTCTTTACTTGACTCAGTTTTGAACATTTTTTTAAGTTCCAAAAGAAGATTTTTGAATAGCTATTTAAAAACTATTCACTTCGTTGTAACAATTTCAGAACTTACCAGTGTTACCAATTCTCAAATTTCGCTTAATAAGAATGGTTTCCATTTACTATATATTTTTTGGTATTAAAGGAAGCACAAAATAATTCTAATTTATTGTCTACTTTTATAAATGCAATTCAGGAAGGAATACAAATATCGCGTATTCACAAGGTTCATTTTGTTAAAGGCAAGTTAAAGAAAATGTACTAAAATAGAATACAACATTTTTCAAATTATTGAAACAGTTTCAGCAGTTTTTTTTAAAGGCACTTGATTACTTTACTTTCGTATTTCCCTGAAGAATAAAGGCTTGACGAACAAAATACACACCTTAGTGGATTTGTTAAAAATCTCGTAGTTCAATATTCTCAATTTTTGTCAATATTTTAATAATGTACAATTTTTAGTAATAAATTTAATGTGACTTCAACTTTAACCAAGATTATTTAATTATACAATAAACAGCCTTTTTTATTTAAACCAACATTTAGATTAATTAAAAAACTACTTTGACTTCATTTTTTTTAACATCAACATTCTATAGAAACAATAAAAAATGTGTTAAATAACGAAATTTTGTTGGAAAAATATCAATTTTTCACCCTGAGTGTGTTTTGGATTTTGTATTAATGCTTTGTTATCGATATTACAGAATTTAAAAACTAAAAAAATAATATAATTATTAATATTTCTTATTAGTAGGTTAGAAATGTTGTTATTCTCACCTTTATTGTCTTCACCGGCTTCGCCACAAGGTTTAGCATCAATAATACAATCGATTAGACTCAATGCATAATTTTCGTCCATAATTAAAGAGTAACGATCCATTCCTTCGCATATCAAAGAAACGGAAAGAAGGAAATCAATGACAATTATCGCCTTGCAAGTCAAATTCATAATCACTATTATTTATCTAAGATTTTACGACTATACTATTTATTGATTAAATTTCAAAATTGGTATTTAAAACTGCCTAAGAAAAATTGATATTGTTTCTTCGGCTTCTAAGGAACGACTGCTGCACCAACCCGAGACAAAATCAATCTGCGCTCTTTGATTAAGACCAAAAATATTTATGTCTGTGTTTTTCACACTTTAAATTTCGTATGTGAAAAGTTATGGCTTGCCTCTGATAATAAATTAATTCAACTGAAGTCGCAGATAATTGGAACTGTCATTTACAACCCTTGCAAATCAGCGTGCACTCTAAAGATTCGAAAGAAAGTTCAAAGTATGTTTAGAAAAGAGTTTTGTATTCATTTTTATTTATTAGATACTAATTTATGTTCGTAATCAATAGGTTAATTGGTACTGAATAACAATTGAAAAAAATAATTTACCTAGTATTTAAATAATTTTTTGAATCTCTACATTTTTTGTCAATGTTTGTTTAAAATCATATTATATTTTATGAAAAATTAAAATATTCTAAACCTTAATTAAGGCTGATTACAGAGGTAACGAACATCCAATTGTTATATATAGAACAAACTAAAAAATCTCTAAAAAAAGAAGTAAGAAAACTGAAAATGTGTATCAAAAATTGAAAAATGATAATATTGGATAACATAATATCACTAAGAATGTTCTAAGTAAAAAGATTTCTAATCTAAAATATAATTGAACTATTTAATCCTGTAATTCGTTCATTTTTGCAAACTTTACATTCACAATAATTTTATTAATGATGTACCTAAATAAATTTCTATTCAATAAAAAATGCAAATTTGGACAAAAAAATATCTTGCACATAATAATAAGAGCAGACACTTTAAATGGCAAAAATTGAAAAAATTTCAATTTATTTTATGAGAATCTTTACATGCGATCACTTTTAAAGTGAACAATTATTGTCAATTACTGTACAAATTAGTAAATGTACCGATCGAAAATAACTATTAACTCTTCAGGATATGCTTGCAAATAAAGCGTGATTTCTTTTCCTTGTTTTTCTTGAGCTGTATTGTAGCCAGAACAGATTTTTCGAACAGATTTCATAACCATAGCTGTAAAAAATATTTATTTAAAAAGTGCATAAATGTATAGAAATTTTTTGGTATTTTTTAAATTAGGCAAAAAAAATTGTTAAACAATTATATTATAGTATACTATATTCTAGTAATGAACATTGAATTGCCGAGAAGAATCCACGGGTAACTAGTTTTCCGATAGAAATTTTAGTTTTATTTATAAAAATGCCACAAATGAGATATCTATAGCTAGATCCTCTAGTAGCAAGAAGTCAGGTTAGAGGGGATAAAAACTTTATAATTAATTAAAATTGATTAATTATTGGCTAGTGAGTGTTCGTGGGAGTTGGCTAATGACATTACCTTCTTTAATTATTATATTTTTCGACATTAAACATTGAAAACCTGGAAAAACGTTATTAACATTGTATTTGTTTTTTTCATTTTCCAATATACATTGGAATTGGCATCTATGTGTATAAAAAGCCCTGCAACCTTACACTCAACCTTGAAATTTAATTTTTTGTGAGTTATGGAGGGAGGAAGAAAATTTAGAAAAGGCATTTTTCTTGTGAACCGATCGTGGTACGGATGAAATGATTTTGATGAACAAAATATGTTATAAAGGTCAGTGATATACTTTATAGTACTACAGCATACATCAAATTGGGCAAATTTAACCGAAATTTGGGTACCCTTAATCACGGCCTTTAAGTTATAAGATGGGTCAAATTCTAATTTTTAGAAATAAAAAGCCGCCTGGGATGGAAAAGTTTCATTAAGGTTCCCTTCTAACCTCTTTAAAGTTTCAAGTATATCGAGCAATAGCTTGAGGTTTCGCGCGGCAAAACAAATTAAGGCCATGTTACGAGTGGGTCACGTGACCGGATTCCTACCTTACCGACACTTTTTTTTCAAAATCAACTTACGTTCACACGAAACGCGAAATCGAGTTGAAAATTTGGGATAATAAATAAGAAGCGCTAAGAAAGGCGGCTCTGGTCCTAAATTTTTATAATTATGAAAAAAGTTTTTTTTGTAAATAATTTTTTTTTGCTTTTTTCATGATTATTAAAATTTAGAACCAGAGCCGCCTTTCTTAGCGCTTCTTGTTTAATATCCCTAATTTTCAACTCGATATCGCGTTTCGTGTGAACGTAAGTTGATTTTGAAGAAAAGTGTCGGTAAGGTAGGAATCCGGTCACGTGACCCACTCGTAACATGGCCTTAAGCAAATTTTTTATTCTCAGGATATTCAAAATCGTAAGTTTTCATTTTTTCGTAATGTAGAATTTTTAAAATTTTTAATGAATTTTTAATTTGAGTTTATCTAGGAGAAAATCTCATTTTTATGGACTAAGAAACTAAAATAAATTTGAAAAGCTCTGAAAAGTATCCTAAAAGTTGGTTGACCCTCTAAAAACTATCTCATCTTTCTATAAAAAATAGGTGTGTCACGAAAATCTCGAAAGCATTGTTGTCCCTTTTCCTTAATGCCGATTGGGTATTTTAAAAAACTCAAAGAAAGAAATGTTGCCAAATTCACACACATAGTGAACAATTATTGAGTTTCAGTTGATTGAAATTTATTAATTAAAAATTTTATTATTACTTTTTCAGTTAAAAGAATTAACTTTCAACCAAGAAAAAAAATTTCAACAAAATAGTTAAATTTTCAACCAAACTGATGAAACTTTGATAAAAAAATAAATTCTAAAAAAAAGAGCAACAGTTGATATTTTCACACAAAAGTTAATTTTCATTGACTGTTAAATTGAACCAGAAAATACGACTTTTCAACAGAAGAGTTGAATTGTCAACCGAGAAAGATTTTTTAATCAATAAAGAAAAAAATCTCATCAAAAATGTTGAAGTTTTGAGTCATAAAGGCGAATTCAAAAAAAGTTTAATTTACAGCCCAAAAATATGCATTTTATAAATAATAATTTAATTTCCGATTAAAAACGAAGAGTTTTCAACAAAATAAGTGAATTTTCAAACGAAAAAGATCAATTTTCTAGCAAAAATGAAATAGCTATATTTTTAGTCAGAAACAGTTCATTCGCAACAAAAAAAAACGAATTTGCAACTAGATTTGTTAAATTTTTGACAAAAGAAATGAACTTTTAACTGAAATGATGCATCTTTAATCAAAAAATAAATTTTTAACCAAATAGTTGAATTTTCAACCAGAAAGGTTATACTGCTACCAAAAAAAGACTAATTTTTAACAAAATAGATCAATTTTCAACTAAGAAATATAAATTTTCAACAAAGAATAAATTAGTTTAATTTTAAGTTAGAGAAATAAGTTTCTAACTAAATAAAATAAATTTTCGACGAAATAGTTAAATTTTCTACCAAAAAGATGATTTCAACCAGAAAGATTAAAATTTTATAAAAAAAAAAAATTTGGACGAAAAATTGAATAGTTAAATTTTTAGTTGAAAAAAAAAATTTCAAATAAAAAAAACTAATCTTCAAACAAAAAAATGAATTTTCTACCAAAAAGATTAATTTTCTCCCAAAAAAGAATAATTTTTAAAGAAATACATTAATTTTCAACTATAAATATTTTAATATTCAATGAAATTTTCAACAAAGAAGATGAATTTTCAACAAAAAATAGAATAGTTTAAATTTGAATTAGAGAAATAAGTTTTTAATCAGATAAAATAAATTTCTAACAAAATAGTTAAATTTTTAACCACATAGATGAAATTTCAACCAAAAAGATTAAAGGTCTATAAAAAAAAAATTTCGGCAAAAAGTTGAATAGTTAATTTTTTGGTTAATAAAATTAATTTTCAATACTAAAAAAAACTTATTTTCAGCCATGGAAGTGAAGTTTGAGCCAAGAAGAACTATTTTATACCAACAAAGAATAATTTTGATTAAAATATATGAATTTTTAACAAAATATTTTAATTTTTATCGAATTTTCAACCTGATAGTTGAATTATACTAATAAATTCTCATCACGTACCTCGTGCTTCGCACTCGATTTTGTCAAAAATGCGAAATTTTCTACATTATATGTTCAACATTATTATATCAAATGTATATTACATTTATTTCTGTACGTCGGCCTGTGATTGCTTATTTAGATATTGCAAAATAAAGTACGAATTGTATTTATCATGAGTAATTTAATATTTGTTTCATATTTTGCATTAAATTTTATTCTCAGCTACCCTGAAAAATGTATCATTCCAATACATTTATATTATTAAAATTCATAATATGCATCGATATTAAAAACAGACGTATTTTTCTTGTCTTGTTTTTATAACTGAAAAAAGTGCGCATCCTATAAAAAAAATTTTTTTGATATTATGCATTTTATTTCAACTTGTGTCGTTTTTCCATAAATTGTAATTTGTTTATGTTCAATGTTATTTTTTACGATTTTAACCAAAAATATGCATCCTAGCGTAAAGTGTTTCTAAGAAAATTTGTAAATGTAATTTAGGCAAAAAATTTTGTTAGATAAAATGTTATTGTAGCGTGTATCGTTTTTCCAAAGGTTAATTTTCTTATTTTAAATGTATTTCCATAACAAAAGTTTATAAAAAATTTGTAGATCTTTTTTGGTTGAACAACTTTTGTCTACATATTCATCTTTTTTGTACCTTGCGTCGTTTTTCCACAATTTTTTTTATTGTTAATGTTATTTTTCACGATTGAAACAAAAATTACGCATCTTATCAAAAAATAATTAACAAAAAATGTGTAGATCTTTTCTGAGTGAACAACTTTCGTCTATTAATTTTTTTCGTGGTTTGTGTCGTTTGTCTAAAAATTTAATTTATTTTATTCTTAAATCAGTTTTTGACAAATGAAACAAAAAATACGCGTCCCATCAAAAAGTAATCAATAACAAATTTGTAGATATTTTTTGAGTGCACAATTTTTGTCTATTCATCATTTTCGTATGTTGTATATTATGACCGAAAAATGGAATTTTTTATTTTGCATTACTTTTTTGTGCGATAAAAATTTGAATTTTCGATTTTTCCAGAAAATTGAAAAAAGTCTTATAACGATATTGTAGGGTGTTCAAAAAGAAACATTTTTCTTCTCTTGACTTTTTTCATATCGTACGTTGTTTCGCTTAAAATGTTCATTTTCGTTTGTTTTTTGGAATTTTTGTAAATGTCATAACTCCAGTAATTTTTGTTATATCAAAAAAAGTAATGGGGATAAATTGTTTTCCTTTTTGAGTACTACTTTTGATACTACTTTTGAATTGTTATCCAAAATGGCTGGCTAACGAACTTGACCTTCATTTTAGGACACTTGAAGCGTATACTGAAGCCCAATACAATCTGTCAATTCTTTCGAAAGTTATCGTGCTAACAAAATAAAAATCTACATACACACGCACCCACATACATACATACATACATACAGACACATTCGCGAAAACTTGTTTTTTGGGTTCAGAATGTCTCAAAACGTGGACATTTGACAAAAACGAAGGGGGTCAAATTTTACACAAATCTAATACCTTCTCGGATGAGAATATAAAAAAGGTGCTTATCCCAAAAAGAGCTACTTTGTCATCAATAATTTTTTGATACGACGCGTAGTTTTTGTTTTAATCGTAAAAACTAACATTAAAGATAAAAAAAATAAAACTTTTGGAGAAACGACACAAGAGACGAAAAAAAATGAAAAGAAAAAAGTTGTTCAACCACAAAAAATCTACAAATTTTTTATAAATTCTTGTTATAAAAATAAAAAATTACCTTTTTGGAAAAAGGACACAAGCTACAATAACATTTTATTTAATAAAATTTGTTGCCTAAATTATATCTTCAAATTTGCTCAAAACCGCTTTACGCTAGGATGCGTATTTTTAGTTTAAATCATAAACAATAACATTGAAAATACACAAATTAAATTTATGGATATACGACACAAAATGCAATAAAATGTTTTATAACAAAATTGTTCTTTTCTTATAGGACGCACGATTTTTTCAATTATAAAAACAAGACAATGAAAATACGTATGTTTCAATACCAATGCATATTATGAATTGTAATAATATAAATTCATTGAAATGATACATTTTTCAGGGTAGCGGAGAATAACATTTAATGCAAAATAAGAAACAAATATTAAAGTAATCATGGTAAATAAAATGTGTACTTAATATTGCAATATCTGAATAAGCAATCCCAGACCGAGGTGCATAAATAAATGTAATATATATTTGATATAAAAGTATTGAACATAATGGAGAAAAGTTCACATTTTGGACAAAATCGAGTGCGAAGCACGAGATACGTGATGAGACTGTATTCGTTAAAGCCGAAGGAGCTTCAAAAAAAGAGAATTCATAATCACCAAATTACAGTTGTCGATACTTTGACCTTTACTTTTGAAAGGTCTGTGCACAAATGTGGGGGAAATACAATGACCGAGCGCGTAGCGCGCGGTAAATATATTATCGTGTGCGACGCGCGAGAACCGACAGTCGCGCGCCCTATGCGCGCTCAAACTCGCAAACCGCGCGCGATGAGAATGTGCCCGCACGGCGGGCAAATTTTTGAAAACTTAACTCGCGATATCTTCGAAACTAATAGAGATTTTTTAATGAAATTTGGATGGGTAACTCTTCTTACTTTAGCGAAGCCTTTGGGCCCAAGAAACGAATAAACATTATATAATTAATAAGAAATTAATTATATGTACTCCTATTGAGATTTGTGCTACAATTTCAAGATTTTGTAAAATTGTAAGGGTGAATTTTTTTCTGAAAGAGTAAATAATTTTTTCTGAAAATTTGAAATTTTTGTATTAATTATCAGTATTATAATATCTCATCGCTGCCGATAATGTATGTATGTATACCATTAAGCCATTTCCCTTTCAGGGTAGGCGTGACACTACCCGATTCGGGTAGTGTTTCTAGGTGGATAGTTTTCTTTTAGTTATAAATAACTACAAGTTTGGGCTCACCACACCCATAATATGCCAACGGCACACAGTATTCTCGAATGATCCCCCATCCAAGTACTAACCGCGCCCAACGCTGCTTAACTTCAGTGATCTGATGAGAACTGGTTTTTTCAGCGTGGCATGGCCGTTAATAATAGTTTTCAAAATCCCATAAAATATGTGTGAATAAATTTTTAAAATAAAGGCGAAGCATAAACCGCATTTTAGCGACGAAATGAGTGAAAAACTACAAAAAATGTTTAATTTATTAGTGAGCAAAAAATATTTTTGGTCAGTTATATGTTCGTCGAGTGAAAAACAAAAACATATCACATGGTTATTTGAAACACGAACACGGCCAGCTATGTTGCTGTTTACTAACATGTTGCATCTTTCTTTGAAATTAGTCATCCTTTTCTGGGAATATTTTCGAGAACATCACACAATATCAAATTCTCTCTCAGATTCTATTCAGAAACGAAATATAAGAGATGCATCTTATTCATCTTAACATAATATGTTTGAACAAATTTTCGAAACATTAAAATTTTTACGTGATATGTTGCAAATGAGTGAAATAATTGAGACATTCTTTGGGAATTGATTGCTGTGTACCATGGCAGAAAAAAAGTTATCAAATTGGGCGTATAAGATATTATAAGTTTATCGTGTTTTCATCATAATTTGTGCCGATTTTTCTGAGTTCATGTTTGTTTTTTGATGTTGAATCTAGCCGCGCGCGCTCTTTTCGTCCTCAGACCGCGACCCGCTTATATATTTATTTACATATTTCCCATAAAATGAATTTAAAAAATTTCAAATTTTCAGAAAAACTTTTTTCTCTTTAAGAAAAAATTGACCCTTAAAATTTTACAAAATCTTGAAATTTTAGCACAAATCTCAATAGGAATACATATAATTAATTTATTATTAATTATATTTTGTTTGTTCTTTTTTTAGTCCCGAGGGCTTCGCTAAGGTAAGAAGAGTTACCCATCCAAATTTAATTAAAAAATCTCTTTTAGTTTCGAAGATATCGCGATTTTTAAGTTTTAAAAGCCGTATTAAAATGTTGACTCTCGGAGTCTGTCGCGTTATCCCCTCCCTTTCCTACTAGGTCGACCCCTCGCTCGGTTTCAATATTCAACCAAACATGGAATAGTTAAATTTTCAGTTAAAAAAATGATCCATAACAAATTTTAACAAAATAGTTAAAATTTGAACAAACAAAAAGATTTTGTAAATAAAATGATGAATTTTCGATCAAAAAATGAATTTTTAACAAAGTAGTTCGACTTAGTATATTTTTTCTAAAAAAAAGGGTAATTAGTGCGCGCCTAGCGCGCACAATGTTCTAGTACTAAAAAGTTGTGTTTCGAACCATCCTATTACTTATATTTAAAAATATAAAACTTTAATTTAAAAATTTTCACTGATGAATGAATAATTGAAGCGGGGAAAGCTAAACGGTGCTAAGTACAATCAACCTAATTTTACAGGAGAAGCAAAAAACCTTTCCAGATGAACAATTTACAACCGATTAAATAAATCTTTTTTTTTATGTAGGTTGATAGATTAATTTAATAAACATTGCGTGAAAAATAGATGGCGCTACATGTGCAAATATGCATGTAATAATCTAATGGAAATGTCGATGGACTTAGAACCGTTTAGCTTTCCCTAATGTTAATAAAAAATAGTACATAAGTCGTTAAGAAAATCTTCTGAAATACATATTTTTATTTATTTCATAAACAAACAATACTATCCAACTGAAAACTGGATCATTTGTATATCAGACCCGCGCGGGTTGGGTCGGGTTTGCGGGTTGGCCCGCAATCAACCCGACAACCCGCATTCAACCCGAATTTTGATGAATTTCCACAATTTTTGATACATTTGTAAAATTTTAATAAATTTCTAAAATGTTCAAAATTTTGATAAATTTTCAAAATTTTTTAATTCTAGTTTGGTCAATCTTATATTTACGAAGCTTTTCAGGTTTTTAAGTTGATTGTGAATTTATTGTGCGATTGCGGGTTTTGCGGGTTGTCTGGCTGAATGCTGGTTTTCGGGTTGAATGCGGTTGTTGGGTTGATTGCGTGTTTGCGGGCCAACCCGTAAACGCGACCCGGCCCGACCCGACTCGCATAAATTTTGCAAATCCCTAATATTAACGTAAAATTTTTAAATTTGTATGATAATATGTCCAAAAGAGAAAATATGATTTTAAAGAAAACTCAATTGAATAAATTATTACTTTTCTTACGTTTTATTTGTATCATTGCTGGGTTATCGCAGGGCCCATTATCAGCAATGCATTTAATTGATCTGTGACGAAAATTTGAATTACTAAGGACGCTGGAAAATTCTTCCTTCGAGATGACGAAAGCCATCACTGTAAAAATGACCATCAGTAACATCTTGGAATATTGTATTGATATTTTCGATTTGACCTATTGAGAAAACAAAAAATACAGTTAATTTTTCATTTACAATTACTCACCAATCTGAAGAAGCACGAAATACATGTCACTATTGTTTCACTGAAGAAGTAAGACACGACGGATAAAATTAACAGGACCCAAAACAAAATTATTGTTATAATTTTGGTTTATGTAGGTACCTTGAAGAAAATCGTTTCGTAATAATTCAAGATTGACATAAGCTGAAAAGCTGTAAATTACAGCTCATATAGAAATTAAAAACCTATAGAGAAATATGTAAACAAATGAAAAACATAAAAAAAAATGATTATAAAAATATTTAAATGCCTCAAAAGAGACCATGATTATTATAAGTAAAAAGGTAGGATAAAAATAAATTGTACACAGTACTCGAATCTAAATGCTATAAATATTTTGATAACAATAATGTATATTTTTAAATAATATATGTAATCAAGTTTATTTTGCTTTATTTTTCTAAATTATTTTGGAAGAAAATATAAAACTTATAATCGTTGGACCATAGTCACAAGTCAAAAATTAATTTAGAATTAGTAAATATATCGGCGAAAGACTTCCAACCACTCCAGTGGGTAATGTGCTTCTAAGTACTGCATAATTTTTCGACCTTGGTCTGCTTGAAATGGAGTACACCTTTTGCAATCATTTAACAAAACTGCTAGCACCAAAGCTGAAATAAAAATGTGTTATAAATATTGTAAATTATGCTGAATTATGAGCAAAAATGCATTCAAGCAGTTTAATATATTAGCTATAATTTTGTGATTCAATCTTTTATTCTAATTTAAAATTTAGTAGGTATTCGAATAATAAAGAAATTGCGAAACTTAAAAATATTACCTTTTTTGTAAATCAATCAATTTTTAACTTAACAAAATGCAGTTTATTACACAACAAAATATTTTGTATCAATAAATTAACCATTATATTTTCTCGAATGAATTACACGTTTATATTGAAAATCTTGAAGCATGCACAATTTGAAATCTAAAATTCAGAAAATTAAGGTTTGAAAATATAAAAGTATATGAAAATTGTATAAAAATTCTATAAAAATTCTAAAGATTAGTACAATTTGAAATCGATTAATTTTGAACTTTTAAATTTAAAACTGTAGAATTTTCAAAACTTAATTATCGTTCAATTCTAAGCGTTTAAAATCTCATGTGCTTAGTTCACACTGTTAAAAATAGTATTAAATTTAAAATACCAATGTATATTAAAATTAATATCTCAAGTATATGAAATCGCTATTTAGGTACGTGTTTATTAAATTTTATATACATTCATGATAATCGCTCAGATAATTCCATTTTACACAAAATCAAAATAAGATTAGCAGTAATGTTCGATTCTTAATAATAAAATACGACATCTTCTACTAGTTAACCAAAAACAAAATTGGATTTCAAGTCGAAAAGTTCAACTACGCAAATAAATGACAGACCTAACCTACAATCAACTGTACTCACATTAAATTTCTACCATTCAGGGCAAGTTTTGGAAAGAGTTCCACATGTACATACGTTGCACTTTGATCATAAAAAGGAATTCATTCGACGAATTCTAGATTATTACTTCAATTGCCAATATTTGATAAGATTTAAAGAAATAAAAGCACTTTGAGTTTTCAAGCACGCTGTTATACCGACCTGTATATTATATTCAAATTTTAATGTATAATTATAATATATATATTAAATTTCAACTAACGTGTATGCAAATGACTTCATATACATTTGTATTAAATTTAATACAGATTTTTCTAACAGTGTTTCGAATCTATCTAATTGAAATTGTACTCATTTTTACATTTAATTTTTAAACATATTTGTAATATTCTTTAGTATTTTAAATAAGAAATTATATCTTTCTTGAAGATTAAAATTTTGTTATTTTCACCTTTAATATCTTCTCCAGCTTCGTCGCATGGTTTAGCATCAATAATACAATCGATAAGTCCTGATGCATAATTTCGGTCCATAGTCAAGGAGTAAAGATCCATCCCTGTGCTGATCGATGAAATTGAAAGGACAATACAAAGATCAATTAGCATTTCGCGAGTGAAATTCATGATCACAACTATATTTTTATAATTTTAAAATAATAGAGACAAATAGTAAAGAGATAGATATTGTCTAAGAATTATATAAGAATTAAAACCGTTCAAGAAACATCGATATTGTTTCCGTGACTTCTAAGGCACGACTGTTGCAACAGCACCAGACAATATCAAGCTGCGTACTTCGATTGAGATTGAAAATATTTGTGCCACGTGCTTTCACACATTTCAAATGTGTATATGCAAAATTATGGCTGGCTGCTGATAATAAATTAATGTAACTGAGATCCCAGATAATTGGATCTGTCATTTGCAACCTTTGAAAATCAACATGCATTGCATTGAATTAAAAAATAGTGTTTAAAGTGGGTATTGTTAAAGAATAGGGGATACCACCCTACAGTAGATAATGATTTATAGTATATATATATACCATTAAACCATTTCCCTTTCAGGGTAGGCGTGACACTACCCGATTCGGGTAGTGTTTCTAGGCTTTTCTTGTAGTTATAAATAACTACAAGTGTGGGTTCACCACACCCAAGATGTGCCAACAGCACTCATGTCAGTATTCTTGAATGGTCACCCATCCAAGTACTAACCGCGTCCAACGCTGCTTAACTTCAGTGATCTGACGAGAACTGGGGTTTTCAGCGTGGTATGGTATTTATAGTATATAATCTTAATTAACTGGAAAACTGGCAAAAAATGTTCATTATTTTTGTTCGTATAACATTTAAGCAAGGATAGTATATTTTCTGACGAAGTTTCATTGAAATTTTATAATTATTTCATGTGTAAGAGCAAAAAATTAATTTTTAACCTGAAAAAAAATGTTGCCTCTTTATTATCATACTTTTTACCTTAATGAAACATTTTTATGTCATGTTTATACATTAGAATCAAAGCTTGAAGTTTAGTGAACAATATTTATTGATACAAAGCGTTATTTCTTTATTATTTATAAATATTTGAGGACTTTTTATTTGATATTACATTTTCCAAAAGTACACGGAAAAAATAGATATTGAAAAGTAGATATTAAAAACTTTGATATTCAATCATAATGTATAGATATTACGGTATAATATCTAATATCTTCTTTTCAATATACAAGATATTAAAGGGCAATTTCTGTTTATACTGAAAGAATAAAATGTGTGATATTAACCGTTAATATCTAAGATATTAAAAAATCGAAATTTTATCAGAGCAATGTTGTGTGGCGTGGCGTCAAAAGATTTTAACACCGGTTTGTCCGTATCTTGAGCAATCGTCGTGTGTGTGTTGTGGTTTTATGATTATATATTGCGTTAAAAAATTTGGCGGAAAATGCATTAAGTGTTTTTGGACACGGATATAATAATTTTCTAAAGAAAATTAGGACTTGGCGCTACAGGCATCACTCATGTTAGCCTTGAACAGCGTATTATTATCAATGCTCGAGGATTCGGACATCAAAAACACAGGACTGCGATGTAAAATCCTTTTGGATTTTATAGAAATTGGCATGATTTACAGGTAATTTTTGCATAATTAAAAAATACTTTGTTGAATATCTTAGATTCTGCCCTTTAATATCTTGGATATTGTCAGGTAAAAACTTCTTTTTAATATCTATGGATGCTCTACTTCAATATCTAGATTTTTGTCCCATAGTTAAATCGGTGAGATATTAACTAGTAATATCTAGATAGTCTTCTTTAATATCTATTTTTCTTCGTGTAGATAACCAAGAGTAGATAATCGCAGAATTGCCAAAAAATTCGCTGTCAAAATTGGCTGCTGTCTCGCAGTTGTTTTAAGTTAATGATTGTGTTTGTTTGTTTGTTTATTTTGATTCGTGAAGTTTTTAAGTTTATGTTATTGTAAACAATAAACCAAGAAAATTGTGTAAATTATTATTGATTAAAAAGCACATAAATTTTGGTTGTGTTGTACTTTCGGAAAAGATATCATTCTTAGGATTAAGGTATGTAAAAATTCTGCACTTTGGGCCGTCCATAAATCTCGTAACG
>CAKNYM010052080.1:98970-202838 GCA_932195095.1 Andricus curvator
TCAGTAGTGCAAGCGCACCAAACCTTCGTGTGAAACAAAAAAAAAGATAAACCACCCGAACTATTGGGGTGTAAACCCGAACTACACGGGAATTCTTCGCTCAGTGTATGTAAACAATGCTTTCCATTCCACCAAGTGATAAAAGCCTTATAGATTTCGACGTTACCGACCCAATATGACGTAATGTTAGAATACTCAAGTCTCTTCGATTCTTTGCGATTCTCTTCGATTCATTTCAGTTCTCTCCAATTTTCGCCAACTCTGACTCGTTCCGCTTCACTCATCTCAACTCTGGTAATTTTTTTTGGATCGAAAAAGTCATTAGAATAAATTGTTCATCTTTTTGAGTACTACAAATAGGAGTGACGAACAACTGTGTACGAAGCAACTTTGCACGAGCCCATCTGTGCACGTGGGTGGCCACATGCACAACTGTGCACAGATGGTACCCTAGCGACAGCTCACGTGCACAGATGGGAGACTCCCAACTGTGCACGTTGAAATCTAGACGTGCACAGATTGTATCCTACCAACTCTTTACGTGCACAGATGAGAGACTTCCAACTGTGCACGTGCCCAGATGGTACGCTACCAACGGTTCACGTGCACAGATGGAAGACTCCCAACTGTGCACGTGCACAGATGGAAGACTCCCAAATGTGCACGTGCACAGATGGAAGATTCCCAACTGCGCACGTGCACAGATGGAAGACTCCCAACTGCGCACGTGCACAGATTGAAGACTCACAACTGTGCACGTGCACAGATGGATGACTCCCAACTGTGCACGTGCACAGCTGAAATACTCTCAACAGTACACGTGCACTGATGGAAGACACCCAACTGGGCACGTCTCAATTGATACAATCATATTTTTCACTAACCAGTCCACGTACACAGATGAGAGACTCCCGATATTGCACGTCTTATTAATGCAATCAGTTTTTTTCATTTAAAAGCGTCAAAATCATCAATTTCACTTAAAACGTGTACCGCTGGTACCCGTCCAACTGTGCACGTCTCGATTAATAAAGTCATTTTTCACGTAAAAGCATACGTGCACAGATGGTAAACTTCCAACTGTGCATATCTTAATTACTGCAATTATAGATTTTCAACTTAAAAGCCCACGTGCACAGTGATTTAGCAGTTCTGTAACGCTGTTACGGAACTATGTTCTGTCAGAGATTTGTAACAATCCCGGATCAGCGTTATATGTCAAAAAATATTTTTAGAAGAATTTAGGAACAGGGTTATCGAGTAAACATGTTCGGTAATAGTTCCGTAACACATATGTAACAGTGTTACGATGAAAATTTGTTCTGTGATCGTTCTGTAACAATTCTGGAACAGCGGTATAGGTCAAAAAAGATTTTTAGAACAATTTAGGAACAGGGTTACAGAGTGACATTTTTCTGTAATAGTGCCATAGCACATATCTAACAAAGTTCTGTGATCGTTTTGTAATAATTCTGGAACAGCGTTATAGGTTAAAAAAGGTTTTTAGAACAATTTAGGAACAGGGTTACAGAGTGACATTGTTCTGTAATAGTGCTGTAGCACATATCTATTAGTGTTACGATGTAAATTTGTTCTGTCATCGTTCTGTAACAATTCTGAAAAAGCGTTATATGTTTAAAAATATTTTTTAAATAATTTAGGAACAGGAATACATAGTAACATTGTTCTGTAATAGTGTCGTAACACATATGTAACAGTGTTACGATGTACATTTTTTCTGTGGTCGTCCCAGGTGCGAATTGAGCGTCGGCCCACGGTCGGGCCAACCGTCGGCCGGTCGCACAGTGGGGCGAAATGAAAAAACGATATTCAAAATAACCTGTAGTTCACAATTCTTCATCGATTTTCAATTTTTTTTTTTCAAAAAATTCAGCATTAAATTCTCAAGAAATCTGTCGAGGCTGATTTTTTAATTTTTGTTTGTTTACATTTTTATAGAGCTGCAAATAGCGAAAAAATTGTTGATTTTCAAAATTTGTCCTCAGGTTTAATGCACAAGGGTCGGTAGAAGAAAAAAAATATGTTGACATGTCAAGTTATTTGTTATAAACAAATATTTGCAACAAATAGCCAGTATGATGGATTATGTTTTTGTGAAGTATATTTATGCATCGAAATCGCTCGTTCAGAGCAACGAGGTGAGATGTGATCATGAAAATTTGGCATCCGATATCATTTCTTAACTTTATCAACAAATAATATAAACAAATGCATGATTTGAACAGTTTTAGGCAGAAAAAAACCGAATTATCTTCCGATTGTCTTTTGAATTTCTGTGACGTGGCGGTTAGAGGCCATTCACAAAATACGGCATGCATTTGTCAGGAACTTCTGCCCCCCCCCCCCTCCAGCGTGATACTTTCTTCATTGTTCTTAACATGGAGAATGATACTTCGACAGACTCCCCCCTCACCCCTAAACGTATCACGTATTTTGTGAATGACCCCTTAATTCACCCTGAGATATACTAGTTACATTACATAATTCCAGAACTGCTACGTATCCTTAGGGTAACAGCGTTACATAACAGTGTACCCATCATGTTCCAACCTGTAACACTTGTGACATTCTAGTGTCGTAACAGTTCTATCACTCTGTGATATATCAGTTACATCGCAGAATTCCATAACTGTTACGTATCCTCATAGTAACAGTGTTACAGAACATTGTGACCTTAATCTTCCGTTTCTGTAACACGTGTGACATTCTAGTGACGTAACAGTACTATCACTCTGTTCTATATGAATTACATTGCAGAATTCAAGAACTTTTACATATCCTCACAGTAACAGATTTACAGAACAGTATGACCTTTATGTTCTGTAATTGTTACGGCACACGATTGTAACAATGTTATGTATAAATGTGACTTTTTTGTTATGAAACAGTTAAAAAACGTGTCCGCTGTGTATGAATTGATACGCGCACTGTTGGGATTGTACCATCTGTAAACGTGGGCATGTAAGTTGAAAATCTGATCGTAGTCATTGGAACGTGCCCAGTTGGGAAGGTACCATCTGGGTGCGTGGACTTTTGAATAAAGTGTCTACTTCTATTAACTGATACGCGCACAGTTAGGAGTCTCCCACATGTGCACGCGGACTTGTAAGTTAAGCACCTTATCTTATTAAATAAGGCGTACACAGTTTCGAGGGTGCCATCTGTACACGTGGACTTGTAAGTTAAAAATCTGATCGTATTAATTAAGATGTGCACAGTTGGGAGGGTACCATCTGTACACGTGAACTTATTATTTGAAAATCTGATCGTATTAATAAAAACGTACACAGTAGGGAGGGTACCCTCTAGACACGTAGACTTTTAAATGAAAAGTCTGATCCTATTAATTATACGCGCACAATTGTGAGTCTCGTATATGTGCACGCGGAATTGTAAGTTGAGCATCCTATCTTAATAATTGAGACGTGCACACTTGCTCCGTGCACACTTGTGCCCCTCGCAAATTGAGACGTGCACAGTTGGGAGTATCCCATGTGTGCACGTGTACAGTTGGGAGTATCCCATCTGTGCACGTGGACTTGCAATTTAAAAATCTGATCGTATTATTTGAGACATGCACAGTTGGGAGGGTACCATCTGGGCACGTCGACTTTTAGACGCGCACAGATGGTACCCTAGCGACGGTTCACGTGCACAGATGGGAGACTCCCAAATGTGCACGTCAAAATTTAGCTGTGCACAGATGGTACCCTGGCAACAGTTCACTTGCACAGATGGGAGACTCCCAACTGTGCACGTCAAAATGTAGACGTGCACAGTTGTACCAGTGGCCACCGACGTGCACAGATGGGCTCGTGCACAGTTGTACCCTTCCCTACAAATAGCCGTACATAGAATTTCCAAATCCTGAAAAAAGTCGTCTCAAACATTTTGAAAATGCTCTTTTTAAATTTTTATCAAAAAAGTCTGGCTAACAAACTTGACCTTCAGTTTAGGACAGTCAAAGAGTATACTAAAGGCCAATCCAATCTGTCAATTCTTTCGAAAATTATCGTACTGCAGACTAAAAATCTACAGACACACAGAAAGACATACACATTCGCGAAAACCTGCTTTTCGGGTTCAGAAGGTCTCACAACCCAATAAGGTCAATGTCCCAGTAATCGTGACTTTAGTCCCAGTAATCGTGATGCCAATTTTCTTGCTTTTTATTTAATTTGAACGAATGTAATTTCTATTTGCTACTATAGAACGCTAAAACTAAATGAGGTTCATCATTAAATGTTACTTTTAATATATCTTTTTAATAATATATTTGAATTATAACCAAGTTTTACGATTATGGGGACCGTCACGATTATGGGTCATTTACCTTACCTTCTCTGATGAGAATGTAAAAATAAATATTTGAAAATCGTACATATTTTAATTTATCGTCAACTGTGGTAATTATTGATCAAGCAGGTTCTAATTTTTTTGGCGTCTATAGTGAACTTTTCGAAACTTTGCATTAGGTCAATTTTTAGCGTGAAGTATACCCTACTGCTCTATGTGAACCGAAGGGCCTATGACAAAGCCACCGAACGCGTCCTCGGGTTGCGGATAGAGGGTCCCTGTACCAAGGGTTTCTGCTGAACATGGTTATAATAATTAATAAGCAGTCGCGGACAATTGTCCAGGGATGGTCCCGAAGGAATAACCCCTGAGCGATGGCGTAACAACCGTGCCGAAAGCTGAGTGGCACTTGGGTGAGGTGTCTCAAACGGTGACTCTGGGATACCGGGCGACCTCTCAGAGTATCAGCCATATCCTTGCATGCGGGGCTCTACACGGAAAACATTTATCCGTAAAAAAGTCACGAACTAGTAGCTAGGTCTCGGATATGAGAAAAATTCATCGGATATTTATGTATTTTCGTAAATAATCTGCGAACTTTGAGAAAGATTGACGAACTCGATATGAAAATTCTAAAACGGTTCATCACTTTTGTTTTACGTGAATAATTAGAAAAATATTATGAGTGATTGGGAAAAGATTCTCAGAGCACTCACGAGCTTGCCCGACAAATCTGGGAACTAGGAAGTAGGTTCGCCTGTACGTGGCCCGCACACATGCTCTCGATGGCTGCGCGTGTTTACGCACTCCTGGTTTATGTTTAGAAACTGGTGGGAAACTTTGAGGGTTCGAATCTTCTGAGTTGCGAATTTATAAATTAATATAAATTAAATCGCACAAATAAAATTTTTCCTCTTTATATTTCAGTCTGAAATTTTTAGGAACTGTTCGTAGGAAATTCGAACTGTTCGTAAGAAACTTCGAAATTTATCCATATATTTCTCATAGAAATAAGGATGTAATGTTTCATTTTTTTATCTCGTATCCGAGACCTAGTTACAAGTTCGTGACTTTTTCACGGATAAATTTTTTCCGTGTACAAGGATGGACGAACCCTTTTCCCTAGCTGCTCGTGGGAACAACAATGACAACACCAAACATAGTTGTAGGAAGTCCGGTTTAAAACAATCGAACGCGCAGGGCTCCCGACAATGGGTCGGACAACAATGCCGACTACCCTAGAGTTGGGGGAGCCAATCAAGACGGAGTCAATGCGATTGACCGGCAGAATCTCATTACTTTTATGTGGACGGATCGACTCAGGGACAACCTGCTGGAGTGCTATGATACCAGTATGGCCCCTGAACGAAAAGGTTACATGGCGCGACTGCATGCTCTGTGGTGCGAGAAACAACCAGAGCTCTCGGATTTTTCGCAAAAACGTGTGCGAAACCGTGCCGAGGACCTCCGAAAAAGGGGTTATATAAGCGGAGCGCCTACTCAACCGCAGCCAGAACAAGCCGGCAACAGAGAAAGAGAGGCGACACTGAGACCAACCTCGAACAGGCATCCAATAGAGGAAGAAGGAAGCTTCAAGACCCGGAGAAACTTCAACATTCAGGTTTCTCCCAAGCCCAAAGATCTGACTGAACTGGATGATGAGCTTCGTGGAGATTTTTCGGAAGAATCCGACCTCTGGACTATCATTTGTGGTGTGTACAATGCAGCGAGAACTTTGGCAGATGCAAACTGTAAAACAATACCAACGGTTGATCATAAGACCAAAAGACAAATCATCAACTCAGCACAAAAATAGGCTGGGAAAGACAGTACGCGTCCCGCATTCAGTGTGTGATTGACTTCATAACATTTGGCAGGACTTTCACTGCCAAGGTTCGACAGTTCGCGCGCGAACTGCGGATCCGTCATCACACCATCACCAAGTCAAAGCTACTGATCATCAGGCAGCATATTGTTGACAGGATACGAGTACTATCTAACGCTAGGAGAAGTCTAGAGAGGAGAGAGAGGTGGGTCAGAGAAAATCAACAGTTTTTGTCTGACCCATCTCGACTCTTCCAAGACCCTCCAGTTACTGTCGACCATCCGCCCAAACCAGAGGAGGTCGAAGCATTTTGGAGAGAAGTCTACGAAGTCCAACATCCACTTGAAGAAGGGTCAAAGAACATAAATAGCTTCAAGGAGCTGTGCAATGCCCTCGTAACAGCTGAGGAGGAATGCCCACCTATCACTACCGAGGAGGTGAAAAACGTATTAAGAGGCATGAAGAACTATTCTGCTCCGGGACCAGATGGTATCAAGACCTTCTGGTGGAAGAAGTTTCCTTTAACCCACCAGCATCTGGCCCGAATTTTCACCTCATATCTAAAGTTGGAAGAGCCTATTCCGGAGTGGTTGGTGGAAGGGTGCACAGTGCTCCTGCCGAAGACGGGCAGCTTAGCTGACTCTAAGAATTACAGGCCAATAACTTGTCTGAACACACTGTATAAGATCTTCACAGCTATCCTAAATGATAGGATTGTTCGGACAATTGGACCTGTTTGGCGAGAGATGTATGAACAACGCGGCTCAAAGAAAGGCGTAGCAGGATGTCGGGAGAACTTTCTCATCGACAGATGTGTCTGTAAAGACGCAGCATCCTATCAGCGATTTCTATCGATGGCCTGGATTGATTACCGGAAAGCTTTCGATTCAACCTCCCATAGACTTATCATCTGTCTGTTGGAAAGCTTAAAGGTTCATCCACACATCGTGAGGTGCATAGAGAGATTAATGCTGCTTTGGAAACCCAGATTTACTATCTCATCTGGAAAACATCGTGTGATCACTAACAGTATCACCTTTCAGAGAGGTGTGTTTCAGGGCGACACCACGAGCCCTCTCCTCTTTTGCCTCACATTATTGCCACTATCTCTCGCACTTCGCCATTCCGAAGGGTACCTCTGCGGCAAACCTGGAAACCGAAAGCATAAGGTCACTCATGTATTTTACATGGATGATCTTAAGATCTATGCTAGGAATCAAGAGAAACTACATCTAGCTCTAAAAATTGTCAAAGAGTACACTCAAGAGATTGGAATGGAGTTCGGGTTAGAGAAATGCGCCAAGGTTAATTTGAAGAAAGGAAAACTTAATGGCATCCCCGAAGATCCTGAGCTCGTTGATAGAAGCTCTATACGACACCTTTGCGCTGGAGAGACCTATACATACCTGGGCGTGCCACAGAGCCGCATTCAGGACGTGACATCTATAAAGGATACTCTGCGATGCAGATACAAACGTCTCATCCGACGGATATGGTCTTCCGAACTGTCGGCAAGGAACAAAGTATCTGCAACGAACATGCTGGCCGTCCCCGTCGTGTTCTATTCATTTGGAGTAGTTCCATGGACGAATGACGAACTCAGATCCCTCGATATCGGGTCTCGAAAGGTTATGCACATGAACAAAAGCCTGCACTTTAAGTATTCTGTTCCACGATTTTACATCTCACGCCGTCAAGGTGGTCGGGGAATACTGCATCTTGAATGTCATCACAATAGGATTATTCTGGGTACAGTATATATGGGCGCAAATGGACAAGACCCTCTTCTTAAAATGGTCAGGAAACACGAAGAAGTGGGCAAAGGGGCGTTTCTGTACAAAGCAGCGGAGGAGGCTGCTGAAACACTCGGCCTTGACTTCAATATCAGGGGTGAGCAAAACGCATCAAATCTTATCAATCTTGAATACTCACTCCTGAAGGCCCGGATTAAGAAAGCACAGGAGAAAAACTTCCGCGAGCTGCTCCTAGACAAAAGGATCCACGGCATCTTCCACATAAATGTTGAAGATCAGTTGATGTCGTATGAGCTAACGTTTGCTTTCCTTAGATCACCCGGATTGAAGTCGGGCACGGAGGGCTTCATTTTGGCATTTCAAGACGGTGTCATTTCCACTATAGCATACCGTCGCCACATTTTGAGCCAAAACATTCCCAATAATAGCTGCAGAGCGTGTCATGCACACCCCGAGCATCTAGGACACATACTATCTAGTTTTCCAACTCATGCGGGAACGACCTACATCCAAAGGCACAATGCGGCACTAATAGTGCTTTATTACCATCTCTGTCACTCTTACGGCATTAGCCCAAATACCTCTTCGCTAAATGCTCCTAGAGAAATAGAGTCAATTGTCGAAAATGAGGAGTGCCGCATATACTGGAACTTCATATTTTCGACAATTGTTTCTGTTGCGCACTCGAGGCCTGACATAGTTCTCCTTGACTTCGAGAAACGAACCATGTTCGTTATCGAATTTTCGGCACTAGCTGAGAAAAACGTCACAGCCAAGGAGAAAGAAAAGAAAGAGAGGTATACAGACCTTATAAGGGAGTTGCGACGCTTATACCCGGAATATTCCGTTAAGCTAATCGTCTTGATCATCGGTGCTCTTGGAGGTGCCAAGGTTTCACTGGTTAATAGCCTGAAAAGCATCCCTGCGTGTCAACAAAATGCTGAAACACTTGCGCGGAAAATGCAGAAGGCGGTTGACCTTGGTTCGCTCCGTGTCCTCAGGGTGCACGAGACTTTTGCTGGATCATCGTATTTAATTCGCCGGAGACTGTAACCACCTATCTCATGGTCGTGAGACGTGGTTACAGCTGAAATTTTACCGCGATTTCGCTGGGAGCAGGTGCAATTTTTCAGATTAGCACCCGCTCCCGTCGAAATCCTGCGGTTGTCCTTATGACAAACTTTTATATATATATATATATATGTATTATACCGAGTCACGCCTACCCCGGAAGGGAAATGGCTTAATGGTATAATAATAATAATACCATTAAGCCGTTCCCTTTCGGGGTAAGCGTCACTCACTCTGTAATGAAGAGAGTAATGTGGGGAAGAGGGTATAGATTTTTAGATTGATCTAGAATTCCCGTTTTATTTCATTAAATGACACATTCGCTCCGTAACACTGCTCCGACCCAGGTTACTGATCAATCTCTCAAGCGATCACCCCAAGTGAAGAGCCTCACAAAGTTATCATGTGAGGCTACCTACTTAGGTCCATTAGTATCCAAGGTCTCTCGTTTCAGGCGTCATTCACTCCACTGACACTCTTTTTATAAACTATTTGTCGCTACACTTTTCTGTCCTGAAATACCTCTCGAGCTTCCTTCACGTCCATGCATTTTTTCATGCAAGCTCTTGTGTTTCTATGGCTTCTTATGTCTCTTCTAATTAGGGTCATATTTACACATTCTAATCATTCTTTCCGCAGTCTGCCACTGGGTACACTGCCATTTACTTTATCTTGATACACTTGTTTGGTTAATCGTTCCATCTTTCATTCTCTCAACATGCCCAAACCATCTTCGTAAATTTCTTTCACATATGTCAACTAGTGTCTCCTCCATACCATAGACTCTGATGATTATCTCGTTACTCACTTTGTACATAAGTGTTTTGCCGCATATTATGCGCAGGAATTTCATGTTAATCGCGTTAATTTTACTCTTATCCTTTCCTTGATAGGTCCACGTTTCGCTACCGTATAGTACAGTCGGTATAGATATAGAATTATGTATTGCCCTTTTAGCTTTATTTGATATATTTTTACTTTTAATAATGGGCCCTCTTCTACACGGTGGTCGGGAAGCAAAAAAAAGTCTGCTTGAAATACCTAAGAAAAGTGAATGAGGCATGCTCTTTCGGGTACCTAGGAGTGCTAAAAAATCGTTGAGACAAAATCTGAACAGATCCTTTTCGCGAGAAAATCACATATTCGTGAAATCAATTAGTGAAAAAATCGGGTTTTCCGAAATACCTCCTCAGGAATGTATTTTATCCATAACATGATTATCGGTGTTGGTAGAGGACTCAATTGCCTTCAAAATGAGCCTTTGAACATTCGAAAATGTTCAATAGCCACCGAGATAGAGCGTCTCAACGTGGACCCTTTTTGATAATTTTGCACGAAAATCGTTGAAAATCAGTTTTTCAAAAATTTCGCAGGTTTTGAGGTGCTAAAAAAAGTCAAATCAAGATCTGAAAAATTCTTTTCGCATGTAAATCATAGACTCAGTTAAGTGGATTATTTCTATTCAAGGAATGCAATATGACAATATTATCTAACTCGTGTTAATATTTCTTGTATTGTGTGCGTTCACAGAAAAGAGCTAAGCTTATTTTGAGTCCAGAAATAACGTCTTTTTGAGACGCAAGATTTTTAAGCCGAAAAGGTCCGAACTTGAGTCTGAGAACAAAAGAAAACTACATGGAGTTACCTAGGCAACGCTTGTTTAGAGACCTGACAAAAATAAGACGCAAGATTTTTTTTGTGTTTCAAGGATAAAATGAATGAAGACGTGGAAACAAGTTATTTATATTTTGTGAGTATAATTTTCATTATTATTCCAAAAAATCACATCATGACGAAACCAGATCATAAGAGCAATCACGCGGAGAACAGAAAGAAGGTATGTGGTCCTTGTGGAAGAAAAATTATAATTGGCAAGAATAAATTGGATTCCTTTAAAATAACAAAGCTCCATGGAAAATTGATCAAGGATTTAATCAATAAAAAATATAACTTGACAGATCACAGATTCCCACTCAGCATTTGTACTACGTGTCGATTCACTCTCGCTGAACACGATAATAATAATAAAAAAAGGCCTCTTCCAGACATTCCTAAATACGAAAATATTTTGTTAACAAGAATCACAAGGTGTAGTAATGTTATTGAATTATGTACGAAATGCCTACAACAAATTGGACGAGGCAAGAGTCATGTTTGTGAAAAGCGTGAGCATGTTTAAGGAATTAAAAAAAGACTTTTTTTCCTTTAGAAAAGTTGGACAACTTTCGAGTTAATACCGATCTTTCTGCTAATCACATGAGAAAATTAGCTTCATTCATCAGACATTCTGCTGGCAGAAAATCTGTACCAAGTCATTATGAAAATCATATGAAATAAAAATCGCAAACATTAGAAGGAGTGTAAAAATTTGATATTATACAGTTTGAGGTCAAGAATTATATGAAAGAAGAGAGACCTGTTTTTTGGGCTGATGCTAAAGAGCTCGTTGATGCAGTTTTTGAGAAGAGAAATTTTGTTGGTGATTATGTATTCAAAATAATGGCAGGTGGTGGACAGGGCTTCTTCAAAATTTGTTTATCCATATTTCCTGCATCAACAGAATCAACAGATAGTTCAGAAGAATCGACTTTTGATAATATACGTGCGAAGAAAGAGAAAATCCATCTGGGAAATATGGAAGTGAAAAGCTCAATCACCAGCGTTAAAAAATTGATGATGCTTTGCGTAGTACCAGATATCAAGGAAACTCATAAGAATATAAAAATGCTTTTCGACCTGACTAAAATAAACAACATTTCATTTAAGTTTTCATCTGATTTGAAAGTTCTACTCATGATTAGTGGGCAGCAAACAGCTGCATCCTCGTTTCCATGTCCTTATTGTTTCGTCAGCTTACAATATTTGAAGACAAAAGACGAGGAATTTCGGCCAGAAGTTGAAGAAGAAGTTTTCGAATCGAAAAATTATGGAGATTTGAAGAGAGATTATGAGAAATTTGTTTCTTCTGGTGGTAATCCACAGTTTTCTAAGCAGTGTCACAGCGTAAGAAATGAACCTCTTTTTAAGGAAGACGACAGTGTACTGGTTCTCGATAAATTTGTTATCCCGGAATTGCATATAATGCAAGGATTCGTCAATCATCTTTTCTGGAACGGTTTGGCACCTCTTTTAGGTCGAGAGGCAGGCACGCAGATGGCCTAAGAAGTTGAAAATAATTTTCAAAAACTACCAGGGTGAGATCTTTGAAGGAAACGCGTGTCGAAAATTAATGAAAAATGCAGATACCCTTAATGATGAAAGAATATATGGTGATATTGGTCCACTCGCTGTTGTACCTTATATATCTGCTTTCAGAAATATGGATAAAATTGTTGATGCTTGCTTCTCAACGGAGAGAAATAATTCTCTCCAAGATATCGAAATGCTCATTGATCAGCTGTCGAAACATCTTCTATCAGTAAACGTAACAGAAACATTGAAAATACACATCCTGCTGAAGCATGTAAAGCAATCGCTTGAATTACTCAATAATTCAGATGGTTTGGGATTGTAGTCTGAACAGTCTGGAGAGTCCGCTCATGGAGAGTTCCTCAAATTTTGGAACAGACGCAAGATCAACACAATTGCAGATTTTTCTTATGGAAAGAG
Source organism: Andricus curvator (assembly GCA_932195095.1). NCBI lineage: Eukaryota > Metazoa > Arthropoda > Insecta > Hymenoptera > Cynipidae > Andricus > Andricus curvator. The sequence continues at coordinate 111,547 of CAKNYM010052080.1, forward strand.
ATTGAAAGATGCAGTCGTTGAATTTTCTTCGCTTCATATTTAAAACTTGGAATGCATCCTTTTTTCATTTATGACATTATTTGAAGTCATCATCTTATAGTTCATTCGTCGTTTGAGAAAATATTATTGTTCAAGAGTTGAAATAAAATTGACAAAGAAATATATGGGGCCAGTCTATGATTTACATGCGAATAGAATTTTTTCAGATCTTGATTTGACTTTTTTTTATCTCGGTGACCATTGCACATTTTCGAATGTCCAAGGGCTTATTTTGAAGGTAATTGAGTCCTCTACCAACCCCGATAATCATATTATGGATGAAATACATTCCTAAGGAGGTATCTCGGAAAACCCGATTTTTTTCACTAATTGATTTCACGAATATGCGCTCTATCGCGGTAACCAATGAATATTTTTTAAAATTATAGGGCTCATTTTGAAGGTGATCAAATTTTCTACAAATCATGTGTAAAGTACTTTAGTCATAAGATACATCCTTTAGGAGATATTCCCGAAAATCGATTTTCGGTATTTATGGTTTTGTGATAAAATACATCCCTGAGGAGATATTCTATTGGTACATTTGACTGAACAAAAAAGTGATTTTCTCGCGAAAAGGATCTGTTCAGATTTTGTCTCAACGATTTTTGAGCACTCCTAGGTACCCGAAAGAGCATGCCTCATTCACTTTTCTTAGGTATTTCAAGCAGACTTTTTTTTGCTTCCCGACCACCGTGTCTATATGCAATATATATTGGATTAAAGGCGTGAAGTTTTGAAATTTCACTAGGAAGTCAGAAAAAATTCAGAAAGTAGCGTCTGTTGTATCACGAAGGCAACTAATGTCGAAAACTTCTCCGACTCGTAATTTAGACCCTACTTTGAACCTGCAGGTGCTTACCAGAACCTGCTGCTTAACCTCTCCTTGAATGAATTTTTGGCCTACAGTCTTCGAACTGAATACTCTACTTTGACGATTTATAAACTCTATAATAATAATCCATTAGTTTCTAATGGTTGGTCAGTCTACTGCCAAGTGTCATTGAAATCAGTTTAGAATTGCGCCGAAAACCCAAAAAAAGGACCAAAATACATGATTATTCCAGCACAGAAGAAGCAAAGGGTAAAAAGTGATTTAGTTAAAAATGTTGGGGGTAATCTCGGCATGCAGAAAAATGAAGATTTTTATGGGTAAAATGCAAAATTAGTATTTGTTTCAATTTATATAAAATTATGTATATTAATGATTTTGCCGATCTTCAGTTTTTTTTAACCAGGAACTTAATTACAAAAAGAAATAATGCTGACATCATAGAAAAATTGGCTCTCTGCGGTGAGAAATTGAACCCTAGTCCTCGTGTAACAATCATGGGTAAGACGAACGAAATTGTTACTGAAGAGCACAATTTCTTAATATATAAATTATAAACAAATATTATTTGATTAATTTGAAATAATAAAAACTAATAATTAAACATTGCTTCAAAAGTATTTTATAAAATGAAATAAAATAATTTTAAGTCCTTATTTCGGAATTGGAGCAAACCTATTGTTATCTTCTGTGTATTCATTCGTATATATGAACAATATATTGGTTCGAACTGTTCTTAAGCATGTAATATTATGCAAAAGCACAGAGAGCACGAGGAGTTACGATAGTAACCAAGAGTTTTCTATGGCGATGTATGATAATAATTATCTAAAGCTTTCCTCCGAGTGTCACATATAAAGATAGCTTTATGTATCTAATGCTTGAAAGGAGATTGTTTCTTATCTGAAACCTTAGCGCCACATATTAAGAGTAAATAATAGTGAAGAACATACATATATTGTCCCGTTTATATTACACTTGTAGTTATTTATAACTACAAGAAAAACCTAGAAACACTACCCGAATCGGGTAGTGTCACGCCTACCCTGAAAGGGAAATGGTTTAATGGTATATATATATATATATATATATACATATTGTCGGGTTATCGCAATTCGTACCTATTTAGGAAAAGCCCTGGTTACTCGTGTACCGAAATTTCGGTATACGAGTAGCTGGATTTTTACATTCTCATCATTTATGATTGAGAACTATTAGAATCGGCCGAAAGTTCACACTTCTGTTTCTCAACGGACCTCCACGTTTTGAGACCCCCTGATGCCAAAAATCAAGTTTTGGCGATGGCGCCTGTCTGTCTGGCTGTCCGTCGTCCGTTATCACGGTAACTCGAAGGAAATTAACGGATCAAATCGACGTTCGGCACACTTTTTTTGGGCCCTAAAAGAAAGAACGAGTTCGTTAACCAGCATTCCTTGACTAACTGTTATGGTTTTATCCATCGAAAATGCAATGCAAAAATCGAATATTCCAATTTTACGCCATACGATGACAGATACGTGAAAAAAGTGACATAGAAGAATTGTAGCTTTCCAAAATATGTACAATTATCCTCTTAACCATTTTTTGGTAGGACTTGTCTTTTTGGTTTTATTATCGATGTTTTTACACGTATCACGCACTTACCCGCAATGACGGAAAATCTGAAATCGTCTACACACTACCAAAGAAAACTTAAAATATTTCTTCTGGCAAGTTTTTGTTGATTAAAGAAGGATTCGATTAAAAATAGAAAGTGCAAAGATAATTTTGGCAAAATTTTAAACAAAAATCTTCTCAAGTATTTAAAATATCATTAATCAAAGTGGGGGAGAGTGGGGCTAATCCGACAGTGGGTTTTCGGAGGTCAGCAGTTTTTTTCTGACGCTTGTGGAAAATATTGTTTTTCTTTTGTATATCATCGTCAAATATAATCAAGCCGACACGGACCACGTCATCGTGCCTACAGAATACAGACCGATATACAGACATAAATACAGACAGACACCTTTGTAAAAATCGTTTTTTCGGACTCGGGGGGTCTGAAAACGTGAAGATTTGACAAAAACCGACGAAGTGCAATTTTACACGAAACTTATACCTTCTCATTATAGTATGAGAATGTAAAAAAATTTTGTTTCACAACGTATTAGGTATTTTTGGATCGAGAATTTAGTTGGCTACAATAAAAAAATGTTTCAAATGTCCTTTTTTCAAACATCATAGTCGAATGTCGACTTAGTCCCAGGAGGGTGTCGTCTTAGCCCCACGATTTTTCGCTCGGCAGATTTTCCATCACCACTTTTTACGTTCTCATCATGATGAGAAGGTATTGATTTTATGTGAAAAATGACTTTCGTGAATTCCATCAAATGTCGACGTTTTGAGGCCCCTTAAGTCAGAAAAAAATAGTTTTTACGTCGGTGTCTGTCTGTCTGTCGTCGCTGTTATTTTAATCTGTAAACGTGGTAACTTTCAAAGGAATAATCCGATTGGACTACCCAATAATAATATTATATATATATATATATAATAAATAAAAAATGTTATTAAAATAAGTAATTCTGTTTTCGGGGAAAACCATGCAAGACACGAAAAAATGCTAACTAACGAAATTGTTCGTCTCAAAAGAATATAGGAATTTGGTTCAGACTATATTTTCAAAAGATACTTATTGTTTTAATTATGAAAAATGTTATTAAAAATTAAAAATTCCATTTTCCATTTGAACTATGCAACAAAAAAAATAGGTAAAAAGGAAATCTCTTTATGTATCTAAAACAAATTTGTTTATATACACTCCGTACAACAAATACAAAAAAAATTATTGTGAAATAAAGAACAAATAATAAAATGCATTTGCTTTATTTTGTTCTGTTCAATTCAGCAGTTGCGAACAGAGGAACAATATTTACAAAAAATCACGTTTTGTAAATATTCTAAAAAAACACGAAGGGAAAATTACAGTTTTCAATTCGTAAGATTTTAAAGGTGCGTACTCCAGTTTATTTTTAAAATCGGTCTTAAGCTGATATCATAATTTGTTCGTCTAAATTATATCTACAAATTTGCTTTGGTCCTTTTTCTCATAGGACGTGTAGTTTTTGATTTAATGGTGCAAAATAACATTGCAAACAAAGAAGTTGAATTTTTGTAAAAACGACTAGAGATTAATGGCAAAGGAGGAACAAATATTAAAGTAATCATGAAGAATAAAATTTGTACTTTATTTTGCTATATCTGAATGAGCAGTTCGGAACCGACATACAGATATTAATATAGTATACATTTCATATATTAAAGTTGAACATAATATAGAAAAATTTGCATATTGGACAAATGTTATTCGAGTACGAAGCACGAGATACGTGATGAGAATGTGTTCGTTAAAGCTGAAGGAGCTTTAACAAAAGAGAATTCGCAATCACCAAATTACTACTGTCGATGATTTCACATTTCATTGTCAAAGATTTTCCGTAAATGTAGGGAAGTACAAAGACCGAGCGCGCAGCGCGAGTTAAATACATTATCGAGCGCTAAACGCGAGATAAATATATTATCGAGCGCGAAGCGCGAGAACCAACAGTCGCGCGCCCTAGGCGCGCTCAAACTTGTGAGCCGCACGCCAAAATAAAAAGCAGCATTTTGTAGCCAACTAAATTCTCGATCCAACAATACCTAATGGGTTTTCAAACCATTTTTTTTTTAAATTAAAATACGAGTTGAAAAAAAAGTTTCGGCTTAGCCCTACTCTCCCCTATTGTAATTTCGTACCACACTTACCCCTATCAACCCTACTTGTTATTAACTTTTTGTAAACTAAGGTTCAGTCACCTTTTAAGGATTATTCCAAGAATAATTTCCACCCAATACATTTTCAGTTAGAGCCCCCCAATTTCCTTGTATTGTGTCCGGAAAATGCCCCATAAATGCAAAGTAGCAGTTTTATCTGAAATCCATGCTAAAGACGGTATTTTTTGGAATTTTTTCAACATGAATCATTTTTATTCCGTAAGTGATAAGTTTCCAAGTATTTTTGAACTAATCTAGAATTTTTTGAACAATTATTATTTGCTAAAACAATTTTATTCCCAAATAAATCTTGAAAAGTTATTATTTTTCGGGATAAATGATACAGTTTGTAAATGTTAAGAGCAATATTTCTTTTTAATATATTCGGTAATTCGGCCGGTTTTAGTTTAGGAGATATTCACGTTTTTCTAAGTTTAGGTCAAAATTATTATTTTTGGGTTTGATTGGGGGATGATACTGGGACCTACAGTGAATTTATTGGGACTATACTCATAACCAGAAAGTAAGCGGAAGCAGGTATGTTTCATTTTTGAAGGAAAAATATAAAATGTGTGCTTATGGCACTCGCCAAGTTTATATGCGTTTTCCTCGAAGTTTCAACTTAAAGAATGCCCCGTCGACTCGTTTTTCAACTTGGAGGGTTCGTATTTTGCGGTCTTGTTGCGTCTTGACACAATTAACAAATGTTGCAAGTAATATTTATTTGTTAAGTGACATAGGCGCAAGTGAATGATTGATAATTGTCTAAATAATTGCTAAATACCTCAAACAAAAACTATTACTCTTAACATCCGTGAATTGTGGTATTAATTGCAGAAACTAATATCTTTTCACGATTCACAGGAAAAAAATGGTTTAAACAAGTGAAAATTGTTTAACTAATTGTCAAATATCCATAAAAAAATATTGCGCTCAAAATTTTTAATTGTGTCATTAATTTTGGAAAGTGATACATTTTTACGCTGTACAGGAAAAAACAATTTTCAAACAAATGATAATTATTTAAATAATTGTCAAATATTCTTTAAAAAAATATGTTATCTTTAAAATTCGTTAACTGTGTCATTAATTGCAGAAAATAATAACTTTTTAAGATTTACAGGGGAAAAAATTGATTGAACAAATGAAAATTGTTTAAGTAATTACAAAATATGTTAAAAAAGAAATATTAGTCTTGATATTCATCAACTGTATCATTAATTCCGATAAATAATCACTTTTCACAATCTAAAGGGGACGAAAATATACCGTCTTTATCATGAATATCACATAAAAATGCTATTTTACAAGAAAGGCATATTAGGTGGACGCTAGGGGTAGCCCGGAGGAAGCCTGGATATATGGTGAGAGAAGAAGCGCAAAGGGATAAATTAAGTACTATAGCGGGAAAGAGGACATACAAGTTTGAGGTGAAGGTAAGGGAGGCAAAGGGAGGGGAATTAGAAAAAAAGTGTTTGAAGGAGGTAGAAGAAAGGAGAGGGAGGGCTATAGTATTAACGAGATGGCAAGAAGAAAGGAGGAAGTTTTTTAGTGCTTGAGATATAGGAGAGGGGACTGGAGTAAACTATGAAGAATTGGAGAAAAGGGACAGGGAAACACAATTAATAGAAAGATGGGGGGATGATTGAGGAATCAAAATATAATAAATGGTATATAAGATAATAAAAAAGGAAGGATTACCAAATTATTTAGAAAATGGATGGGGAGAGAGAAGATGGGCTAGAATAGCAAGATTTAGATTGGGAAATGAGGTAAGGGAAGGGATGTATTGGGAATACAAAAGAGAACAGGAAGTGCAGAATCTGTTAATGGGGAGAGGAAACATGGGAACATGTATGGGAAGGATGTAGGAGAGGAATGGAAGGTGAAGGGAGTTGGCAAGAGAATGTGGTAAAGATTCTAGGGAAGGATGGATTGGATGAAGGAGTTGGAGGGAGTCAGAGGAGCGAATGAGAAAGAATGAAAGAATGGCTGTGAAAAAATGGCAAAACTGAGAAAGAAGGGAAGTGAAGGAAAAAGGAAACCGTAGTAGCTTCGACTACTTAGAAGTGTAACGATTTGTAAGAAATGGTTTTGTAATATTGTGTGTAACTTTATGACACATTATAATAAATTTAAAGGAGGTTTTTCGGGTTTCAATCGTGTGCTAAACTATGAATCTTGCCGACGTTACGTGAACATTGCAATTCACGAAACCAACGAATGGAACATGAGAGTAGAGTCAGGCTAAAACATTTCACGCAATCAGCGCTAGTTGAGCATCATATCGAAACAGGACATAGCATTTTATTTGACAAAACAACCGTTATTGCAAAAACGTACAATATTTGTCTAAGAAAACATAGAGAAGCAATCGAAATCTTAAAACATCCTAATAACATCAATAGCGACAATGGATATAATACCAATCCGATTTGGCTTTCCGTCCACCCGGGTTATTTTAAAAAAGACTTGATTGGCCAATCAAGTTCGAACAGTCCACACAATGGGGCGTTCTGGCCAATCAGAGGCATCGTAGAGAATATATATAAACATCATAACCTGAAACTTCCATTTCAGGTAAGCCCTGAAGAAGTGAACTGCAATGTTTACGAAACGTCGGCAAGTTTCATAATTTTGCACACGATTGAAACCCGAAAAACATCCTATAAATTTATTATAATGAATCATCGTGAAAGCATTAAATCTATGATTAAAGAAATCTACGGGAAGAGTTTTCTCACTGAAACTAACACTTTTAGTAAGTTCAGGTCTTCTCAAGCTAAGCTACTAACATCTTTAGCTTTCTTAAAACGGTGTAGGGACAACAATGTCGGCCCAAAATTCTTACAGTTGAAAAACCATTTGGAAACATCTGAATCCAAATCAACTCTAGATAAAACAAGTTTGCTTCTCTTGAAAGAAAGAATACAACCTACCAAATTTGTCTTGCACACTACCTCCAAAAAAATATTAAAACTTCACCTTTTCCTATCAAACACTCTCAGAATTGACATTTGGACCACTCAAAAACAAAAAAAATAAAATTTGACAAATTACTTCCTGTAAGGCACACACCATTAACTAACACAGTAAAAAACATCTCTAACCATCCTCTCAGCAATGAAATAATTTCAGCCTTATCTAAAGGACATATTTTGCAGTAGCTCCCTCTAAAATCCCGAAAGAAGAAATCACCAGTAATTTGGAATCCACAATATATACCCTTCCACTCGAAAAATCGAGTGACATACGGCGTAGAACGGCCAACATTTTACGCTAAGCCCAACTTCCCTCCTCAAACTTAACAAAACAAGAAAAAACAGCAATTAAAGAACTCAATCAGAATAAAGACATCATAATATTACCCGCAGTAAAAGCCAACATAATAGTAATAATGAATAAAGAAGACTATAACAACAAAATCATGGATCTTCTAACTGACTATGCATATAGAAAGCTTAAAAATGACCCCACAAAAACAATGGTCATCAAAACAAAAACCCTTTTAAAAGACTCAAAACTTGACAGCGAAACAATATCTAAATTAATACCTACTAATGCCATCTCTCCAAAACTTTACGGACTCCCAAAAATCCACAAAAACAACACTCCACTCAGAACGATCGTCAGCGCAATAAACTCACCAACTTACAACCTAGTACGCTTTCTCGCCAAAGAACTGAATCCTTTCACAGGAAACTCCATCACACACGTCCAAAACTCTTTTGAGTTTATCAGAAAGATACAGCAGAATCACATTCAACCCCAAGGCATCCTAGTGAGTTTCGACGTAGTATCTCTCTTTACGAAAGAACTAACTAATCTCTGGTACAATCGATATTATTAAATCCTTTGCAAACTTCCTCTCCGATATCATACCTTTGATATAAAACTGTCTCAATAACACTTACTTCTCTTGCAATAACCAATTCTACGAACAAACCTCAGGAGCAGCAATGGGATCTCAAATCTCACCTGTAATAGCCAACATCTTTATGGAAAATCTAGAAACTAAAATCTTTAACCAATCCAAGCTTAAACCGGAATTTTGGTGCCGTTACGTTGACGACACTTTTGTCATCTGGAGACATGGACTAGATGAACTACACAAGTTTCTCGATTTCATCAATCAATTACACCCTAATATCTAGTCTAGTTCACCATGGAAATTGAACAAAACGGAAAATTGCCTTTCTTGGACGTACAAGTTTACAAAACATCTTATAACACATTAGGACATGAAGTTTACAGAAAACCCACCATACAAACAGATACCTACATGCCTCCTCCCACCTCCACCCATCTCAAAAGAAATCAGTCATCAACTCCCTTGTATTAGGGCTGTCTCCATAACAGATAAAGATAACTTACAAAAGGAATTACAAAATGTTAAACAAATCCTGATACAAAACGATGACACAAACAAACAAATTGATAAAGCAATAAGAAAATACACTAAAAAAAAACAAGTCAACACAACCTACTAAAGAAGGAGAGAGAAAAACGACCACCGTCCTACCCTACATTCAAGGTATCACAGAACAAATAGGAAGAATTCTCAACTAACACAACATCCAAACCATATTTAAAACACATGCGAGAATAGGACAACTTCTAAACAACCCAAGAGATGAAAAATTACCTCTCAGTGATCCGGGAGTATATGAAATCCCTTGTTCACGTAGCAAAGTCTATATTAGAGAAACCAGGAGCGCGGTGAGCCAATGTGTGAAGGAGCATGAGAGTAAAGTCAGGCTCAAACAGCTCACGCAATCAGCACTAGCTGAGCATCATATCGAAACCGGACATAGAACTTTATTTGGCAAAACAACCATCATCGCAAAAACGTACAATATTTTTCCAAGAAAACATAGAGAAGCAAACGAAATCTTAAAACACCACATCAATAGGGACAATGGATATAATACCAATCCGATTTGGCTTTCCGTCCTCCCCGGTTTTAAAAAAAAGACTTGATTGGCCAATCAAATTCGACCAGTCCACACAATGGGGCGCTCTGACCAATCACATGCATCGTAGAGAATATATATAAGAACATCATAACCTGAAACTTCAGTTTCAGGTCAGCCCTGAAGAAGTGAACTGCAATGTTCACGAAACGTCGGCAAGTTTCATAATTTTGCACACGATTGAAACCCGAAAAACCTCCTTTAAATTTATTATAATGAATCATCGTGACGGTATTAAATCTATTACTATGACACATTATGTGTAAAGTAGAGCGAGTAATTTTTGTTATTTTTTCGAAAACTGAGCTTTTTTATTTAAAAGCCCATATTAATTTCAAGAGCTCGGAGCACGGGTTAAGGTTGACCGATTTGAACAAAAAAATAGGGAATTTCATTTTTCGGAAAATGAAAAAATTGGGAGGGATCAATCACCAAAAATCGAAAGTCGAATTTCTACAGGTATAAATTTCGATCACCCTAGTACTGATCCCCACATATCATAGTTTCTGAAAAAAAACCTGGTCTTTTGCTGGGACTTGGTCCAAGTGGCCGGAAGAAAAAACCAGGTGTGTCCTTGGTTTAGATATATGCGCTTATACCTGTATGTTAAAACATAGGATCATGCCCACCTAAATTTTGTTATTTAAACAGAAATTAAATTAATTTTTACGTAAATTTGACGAAGGATGTAGTATTTTTTGTGAAAATAGTATTAATTAAAAAATGCAGTAAAAAATTATTGATAATTTTATAAAATTTCATAAAAATGTCATAAAATTATGTTAAAAAGTGATAAATGTTTTTCTTTTAATTTTCAAATTTTTGTCCACAATTTGTGAGAAACAATAAATAATTAAATTATTTAACATTTATTGATAGCATAGCTATGATGCATTTTGAAAGCACCCGAAATATTACTTAATATTTCAGTCTTCAAAAAAAGCGAGCCGATGCGATGCAATGGTAAGCTTAAATCGAGGTCACAGGTTAGCTCTAACTTATATCTTTGGCGATTCATTTCTCTTGTGAGAAGTACCACCTTATGCGCTGCCTAGTGGCTTAGTTCGGAACTGATGCTCTCAGTTCCATGGATCCTAGGTTTGAACTAAACCGCTAGGCAGTCCTAGAGATCCTCAAGGGAGAGTTGGGATACGTGAATCCCCACCACTCGACTAGGGCCAACTGGAATACGGAAGGATTCCAGTTGCATCCTTTTTCGCTCCATAATGATACTTATATTTTTTTGATAGATGTATTATATAGGTAAAAGATATTTAGTTCTAATATTTATTGATTAAAATGTACAAATTGAATGTTGGAATTTGAATTCAACATCCTTGCACTTAAAAGTTTCTCAATCACAGTAACATCTTTTTTATTGATACAGTAGAAATGTTGCAGAATGCCGTAGTTGAATTTTCAATACTTGAAAACAGTTATACAACAATTTATTATTAAATATTTGTTTTAAAAGAAAAAAGAATTTAAATTTAAAAGTGCGCGCTAGGAAGGACTTCTGTATTCCGGTTGGCCCTACCAATTAGGTACACATTAGGTGTGCCTTCTTCTCATGTGAGGAATGAATCGCCAAGAATATAAGTCAGGGCTAACTAGCGACCACCAATTAAGATTGACATTGCATCGGCTCGCTGTTTTTGAAGTCTGAAATATTACCTAATACTTCGGATGTTTAAAATTTTTTTGATAGCTGTGCTGTCAAGGAATAATAAACAATTTAATTATTAATCGTTTCTCATAAATTATGGGAAAAAGGAAACCTAGGACACACCTAGTTTTTTCTCTCGGCTACTTGGACGAAGTCTCATAAAAAGACCAGATTTTTTCGGGAAGTGTACTTAGAGAGAACTATGTGAGAGTACTACCTAAAACTACTTAAATAACTACTTACTAAACTACTTAGAGAGTAGTATGTGGGTTAGCCAGTATCTTCTATTGTAGTCAGCTCAGTACTGGCTCAGTACTGGCTCAGTATTCAGTACTCAGTACTGATACCAAGCCTTTAGTGTTATCGGTACTGGGCCAGTATATAAATAGTGATTTGTTTTTGTACGCCTATAATATACCAAACATATAGAAAGTCAGCGAATTTTAAAAACGGACAAAACGAAAATGAAGACATTAAATTGGGTTACCGTACCACGCCAGTAGTGAGCCACTAGCGCGTTTCAGTACAGAACATATTTATAATAAGGGGCTTTTCCAGTACTGAGGCAGTATGGTAAATAATCTGGTGCAGTACAGTGCCAGTAGTAAACTTACACCTGGGTCAAGCGAATGATTTTTACATTCTCATCCAGAGAATGTATTAGATTTATGTAAAATTTGAGCCATCCGGTTTTTGTCAAATGTTCATGTTTTGAGACCCCCTGAACCCAAAAAACATGTTTTTACGAATGTGTCTGTCTGTATGTATGGATGTATGTATGTATGTATGTATGTATGTAGGTATGTCTGTCTGTGAGTACGATAACTTTCGAAAGAACTGACCGATTGGATTGGCCTTTGGAATACTTTTCAAGTCTCCTAAAATAAAGGTCAAGTTCGTTAGCCAGCCATTTTGGATAAAAATTCAAAAAGTGAGAGCATTTTGAAAATTTGTTAGACCATTTTTTTCAAAATTTGAAAATTATACGTGCGGCCGCTTATAGTATTCGAAAATTCAAACAATTTATTTCTATGAGATTTTTCGATCAAATGAAAATTTTCATGGTTACGGCATTTTCAAAATCTAAAAGAAGAAACGAAAATTCACATTTTCAGCCAAACCACGCACGATACGAAAAAAAGTCAGAACAAGAAAAATATTTCTTTTTGCAAGCCCTACAAGATTATCATATCGACTTTTTGAATTTTCTTAAAAAATCGAAAATTCGCATTTTTATTGCACAAAAAATAATGAAAAATCCAAAAATTCTACAAATCTACAAATTTGTAATTGGTCATTTTTTGATAGGATGTGTAGTAGAGTTTTTCGTTCCGTGCCTACAGTAAGGCCGGCAATTGGTAGATCGGAACATATGAACTCCTATCTAATACAACGCTGCTGAAGGCTGCTGACCTTCTCAGTATAAAACATCAACCAATTGCGACTCTCTCGGTTTCCACTCCCCCCCCCCCCCCCCCCGCGTAACAGAAGTTTTGGTGGGACTGACATCACAGGTCTTAGCCATGAGAAGAGAAATAAGCTCAAAAATGATTACAGACACAAAAATAGGAAAGTTAAACGAGTAATCAAGGAAAGTAAAGATAAAATCAGAACAGAAGAAGAGAAAAAAATACAAAACGACTTTGAAGGAAGCAAGAAACTAATATTTAACAAGATGGAGGGGAGTAACAGTACAGAATTTGTCAGCATGGGAAACAGCAAAGGTGAAATGCTATATGATACAGACGGAATAGGAGACGCTTTGAACGACTTATTAAAAGAATTATTAACAGGTGAAGCTATAGGACAACAGAACTGCCACATAGAACGTAATGCATCAGAAACCCCAATTGAGAAAGTCTGTGTCACTGAATTTAGAGATATAATTAAGAACTTAAAAACGGTAAGGCTGCTGGTGTAGACAGTATTAGTGCTGAAATGCTTAAATACGGTGGCGAGTACATACCTCACAGGCTGTGCGAATTGATAAATTTATGTATCGAGACGGGGGAAGTCCCAGACGATTGGAGAAAAGCGATTATCGTACCAATATACAAAAGAAAGGGAGATAAAAGCAACTGCAATAATTACAGAGCTGTCAGCTTATTAAGTACCGTAAGTAAAATATACTCAAAAATACTTATCCGCAGGGTAATGAAAATAACAGAAGAAAAGCTATGGGAAGTCCAAAGTGGATTTATGCCAGGAAGATCATCTACAGATCAGATATTTAGCTTAAGACAGATCACAGAAAAAAGCTTGAGAGTAGGAAAGAAAGTTTTTGGTGATCTAGAAAAATCATTTGACAAGGTGGATAGAAGTAAAATTTGGGAAGTCATCAAAGAGTACGGAGTCAATGGATGGCTCCTACAAGCAATACAAACAAAATATGCAGGTAACAAAGCGAGTATGAGGGTTAATGGGAAACTGAGTGACTGGTTCGATATTATACAAGGCATCATATTTATGGATAAGTGTCTAAGAATGGCCCTCATAGACGAAGAAGGTGTAGATCTCGAGACAGTGAGGGTACGTGGGTTAGCTTTCGCAGATGCAAAGAATGCAAGAATGCAGATGCAAAGAATCTTGAGCAAACTAAATACAAGCATAAAGAACATGGGCCTCAACATTAACGTAAATAAAACAAAAATCATAGTGTTTGAAGGAAAAGGTGATAAAAAAATGTGCAACATTGTCCTAAATGATGAGAGATTAGAACAAGTTGACAAGTTCGTATAGATTTTTTAGATTGATCTAGAATTTTCGTGTTATTTATTTAAATAACACGTTCGTTCCGCAACACTGCTCCGACCCAGGTTGCTGATCAATCTCTCTAGCAATCACCCAAAGTGAAGAGCCTCACAAGGTTGTTATGCGAGGCTCCCCACTCGGGCCCATTAGTATCCAAGGTCTTTTGTTTCAGGCGTCATTCACTCTGCTCACATTCTTTTTAAAACTATTTGTCGCCACACTTGTCTGTCCTGGCATACTTCACTAGTTTCCTTCATGTCCATGCATTTTTTTCTTGCAAGCTATCCTGTTTCTATGGCTTCTTATATCTTTTCGGATTAAGGTCTCATTCACACATTATAACCATTCTTTCCTAGGTCTGTCTCTGGGCATACTACCATTTACTTTACCTTTATACACTTGCTTCGTTAGTCGTTCATCTTCCATTCTTTCAACATGTCCGAACCACCTTAACTGATTTCTTTCCCATGTGTCGACTAGTGTCTCTCCTGTACCACATTCTTTGAGGCTTATTTCATTTCGGACTTTGTCCATCAGTGTTTTCCCGCAAATTGTGCGCAGAGGTTTCATCCCAATCGCGTTCATTTTACTCTTATTCTTTTCTTGACAGGTCCATATCTCGCTACCGTATAACACAGTCGGTACAAATATAGAATTATGTATTACCATTTTAGCTTTTTTTGATATATTTTTACTTCTGAGAATGGACCCTGCTCTACCGATAACCTTCTTACCCTCGTTTATGCGTCTATCTAACTCCCCATCTATTTTCCCGTCACTAGTGAATAGGCTACCTAGATATATGTATTTATCAACTTGTTCTACTCTCTTATCATTTAGGACAATGTTGCACATTGTTTTCTCACTTTTTCCCTCAAACACCATGATTTTTGCTTTATTTACGTTAATTTTGAGGCCCATGTTCTTCATGCTTGTATTAAGTTTATTCAACATTCTTTGCAAGTCCTCGATTGATTCTGCCATAAAAATCTTGTCATCTGCAAGAGCTAACCCACGTAACTTCACTGTTTCGAGATCTACACCTTCTTCGTCGAAGAGGGCCATTCTTAGACACTTATCCATAAATATGATAAATAGCCATGGGGACATAATGCATCCTTGTTTCACGCCTTGCATAATATCGAACCAGTCACTCAGTTTCCCATTTACCCTTACACTCACTTTACTACCTGTATACTTTGTTTTTATTGCTTGTAGCAGCCATCAATTGACTCCGTAATCTTTGAGGACTTCCCAAAGTTTACTTCTATCCACCTTGTCAAATGCTTTTTCTAGGTCAACAAACGCACAGAAAACTTTCTTTCCTACTCTCAAGCTTTTTTCTGTGATCTGTCTTAAGCTAAGTATCTGAACTGTAGATGATCTTCCTGGCATAAATCCACTTTGGACTTCCCATGTATTTTCTTCTGTAATTTTCATTACCCTACGAATAAGTATTTTGGAGTATATTTTACTTACGGTACTTAATAAGCTGATACCTCTTTAATTACTGCAGTTGTTTTTATCTCTATTTCTTTTGTATATTGGTACGATAATCGCTTTTCTCCAATCGTCTGAGACTTCTCCCATCTCGATACATAAATTTATCAATTCGCACAACCTGTGAGGTATGTACTCGCCATCGTATTTAAGCATTTCAGCGCTAATACTGTCTACACCAGCAGCCTTACCGTTTTTTAAGTTCTTAATTATATCTCTAACCTCAGTGATACAGACTTATTCAATTGGGTTTTCTAATGCATTATGTTCTATGTCGCAATTCTATTGCCTTATATCTTCACCTCCTAATAATTCTTTAAAAGAGTCTTTTAAAGCGTCTACTATCCCGTCTATATCATATAGCATTTCACCTTTGCTGTTTCTCATGCTGACAAATTCTGTACTTTTACTTTCCTTCATCTGTTTAACTAATAGTTTCATGGCTCCTTCAAAGTCGTTCTGTATTTTCTTCTCTTCGTCTGTTCTGATTTTATCTTCACTTTCCTTGACTAGTCGTTTAACCTTCCTATTTTTGTGTCTATAATCATTTTTGAGCCTATTTCTCTCCTCATCGCTAAGGCCTGTGATGTTCAACGTTCTCTCGTACGCTTCTTTCTTTTCTCGTCTTTTCTCAATTTCATCATTCCACCACGCATCGCCAGACATTCTTCCCACCACTGCCGTACCACAAACATCAATTGCAGTTTTAACAATGATATCCCGTAGCAAAGTCCACGCGCCCTTTATATCTTTAATGCTTCTAAACGCCTCCCAAGTTGTCTCATCTATGCGTTCGTTTATCTTATTCTGAGAATCTATTCGCACTTCCGGTTTCTGTAAATTTTCTATCTTGATTCGCGTTTGTTTCGTTTGTTTGTTTTCCCGCCCTAAGATTATTTTTGAGACTAAAAGGTAATGATCAGTATTGCATTCGGAACCCCTCATGACTCTTGCATCTTTAACTAGTTCTCTTAGTCTTTCATCCGCAATAATGAAGTCAATTTTACTAAGTTATTTCCTTTCCACCAGGTGTACGTGTGGCATATTTTATGCCGAAACCAAGTATTTGTAATAAATAGGCCCTTTTCCAAGCATAAGGTAACTAATTTTTCCCCGTTATAATTTTTTCTTGTTGGATCCCCAAACTTACCTAGCACCCTTTCTGTATCTGTATCCTGACGTTGGACGCCGACCCATCCGTTCATATCTTCTAGAAGAATTATTCTTTCACCTTGATCGCAAGTACTTATTGTATCATTTAAAGTGTCCCAGAAGGAGTCTTTGGCTTCTCTTGGATCGCTATCAACTGGGGCGTAGCACGCTATGATGAATAATCTTCTGATTCCTACCTTCATTCTAGCTTACAGCAATCTGGGTGATACAAAATTATGATCTTTGAGATGCTGTCTTGATTTTTGATTCATAATTAAACCGACCCCTTGACTACCATGTGATTCACTACCTACTCCTGACCATATTTCAAAACCGCCTTTCAACACCTCATTTTCTATGTTTCTACTTTCGCAGCCCTTTTTCTTCGTCTCAGGTACGCATAAAATATCTAGTTTCCTTATGTGCATGGTTTCTCGTAGTTCTCTTACTTTAAGATCATCCACTCCTCTAGCATTCCAAACACCCAGTCTTCATTCATCGCCTGAAACTCGACCTTTACGTTTACCGTGTGTATGCATTTCGTCAATCAAAGTTTCAGTCCATTCCGGGGCTACTTTATTGTTTGTATTATTCATGTTTAGATTGTACACTAAACTACCACCTTTATGCGCGAAATTTGTTTTGCGAGTCGAAATCATGTCCAAGTTAAGTAGTGATTCGTCTTACGGGATTGATTTCTATAAATAGGTAAAGGCACATATTAAGTTGAAAATGTATTTCTTCAATCAAAGAAAAGAATCATATATGAATCAACATAGTGATTTTATATTCCTTTGAATTTTTAGACTTTTTTTCATTACAATACCAAACGAAATCTACTTTATTTATTTTGAGCTATAAGTATTTCGAAGTTCGACGAACAATCGAGAGTAATAACTTACCATTCTGAACAACGTGAATAAAAGAATCGAGACATTCTTGAACAATGTAAAGTGTGTTACATTAAAAGCAAGCTTTTAACATAAATTATTGAGAATATATCATTTTTGGACAAGAAATGTCGTTCTTTTGTAATGTAAATAATTTGTTTTGTAGCATCGTAAAATTGTCATCCTGTTATTGATTATCTCAAATTAACTTTCCCGGTCAAAATTAAAGAGTTCGATGACTCAAGTGACAGGAATGCAAAAAATTCTAGTTTCGCAACATTTTTGTAATCAAAAATGTTTCTTAAGTATCGAGATATATATTCTTTGCACTTATGCGAATCATTAAGCGCAAAATAAAGAGAAAGGAGCTCGTATGTAAAAACTAGGAATTGGTTGAGGACTAAATTCAGTATTGAAAAAGGTTACGCAATAAAACAAACTCTCTTTAGTTTGACCGAAGACTCACATAAAAAAAGTATGTCTTTTGGGTTAAGTAGACTCGAAATGATAATCGCCTGTCAACAATCAAATGTGACCAAACAAATGCTCAACTGTCAAAGAAATGTAGAATAAGGGTTACGTCCAAAATTTATCCAACCATCGTTTTCAAATTTTATAAACTTCAAATTTCGAAAATCAATAAAGGTTACAAATTTCTCAAGTTCGTTATAGCAATATTTCCATACATTTATCTCCAGAAAAATACATAAGCTTTAAAGTCTGTCAGCTTAGTATAATTTTAAGTTAAGATATAAATTACTGAAAGTAGGAATTTAGAACAACAATATTTTAAATACGAAAAATTTGAAAGTTCTAAAATCTCTCAAAGTAGTTTTTGAATTTATAATAGTTTATCATAAAAACTTAGAAGTTCCTCAAATCAATATTTTTTAAAGCTGAAATTGAGTATTTAAATAGTTCAAAAATTATTTAGTGCCTCCTCTTATTAGATAAATAAATGCGTGAACTTTCGCATTAAACCATTTATTAATGTTGAGACATTCTATAGTTTCAGGCATAAACATTAGTTTTCGATATGCAAAATAAATTAAGTAGAAATCGAATAAATAAAAATATAATGATTTGTGTGCAATGACGAAAAACAGCTAGGGGATGCTCTCTTCTCTATTTTTTAGTATGTGTAGATAATTTCTAAATTAAAAACTTTTTTTATTTCGAACTATTTGCAAGTTCAAATATATTTATCTTTTCACGTTTATTTATAAGTTAATGCGATTCCATAGAAATTTATCTTTGAATTGAGCCTAGGAACATAAAAAACAGCTGATTATTATTTAGAGATGTTATTTAAAATGTAAGAAAACGTTCAAATTAGTGCTACTTATGAAATTGCTCATTCATATAAATAATTGCGATACCTTATTACAACCTAATCAAGATCAAAAATCGTTAACTTCGAGTTAATAAAATGAATATAACAAAAGTTAGTAAATGCAGAGAAATGGTCAAATGGTTGTTCACATACTAACCGTCACTATGTATTAATTGAAAATATTCAATAAAAAACGTTATTTAGCAATATCGGTATATACGATACTGCCATCCAAACTAAAAATATATGCACGTGATGTCTGGGATGAACGGAGATATTCAAGAAAAACCGTTTGCGCCAAGAACTTCAGTATATATATTTACAAGTTTGTCATAAGGACAACCGCGGGATTTCACCGGGAGCGGGTGCTAATCTGAAAAACTGCACCCGCTCCCAGCGAAATCGCGGTAAAATTTCAGCCGCAACCACGTCTCACAACCGTGAGATAGGTGGTTACAGTCTGGGACGGATTCAATAAGATGATCCAGCAAAAGTGTTGTGCACCCTGAGGACACGGAGCGACCCAAGGACGACCACCTTCTGCATTTTCCCCGCAAGCGTCTTAGAATTTTGTTGACACGCATGGATGATATTGTGATTTGATAATAATAGAAATAAAAAAGACGAAAGAAATAAAAAAGAGAAGGAAGGGATTTGGTTGGTTGCCTTCTCATTTTTCTTTCCTCTTTTTTATTTTTGCCCTGACGGGTTTTTCTCATTTTTTAATAAATTTTTTTTTCTATTTACAATGGGAGCATTTTATGGTGGTTGTCCAAATTTGGTCGTTGGATTCTTGTTCTTATTTTCAGGAATTCTATACATTGTCCTTTTTGAAGTACAATAATTGAATCTTTTCCGATTAAAGTCGCAGCGACTCCTGAACCACACGAAAGTAGTCCCGACTATTTAAGAGTAATAACAGTCTCAAAATATAAAAAGGAAAAAAAAAACAAATTGCTAAAAACAAGGACTGTTCGAGGGGTTGACAACTCCGCTTGTGTGCGTACACCAGATTTGATGATTTCAGAAGATTTCAAGGGATTTTTAGATATTGCAAGCCATTTCAACAGATTTAAAAAGATTTCACAGTCATGTAGAATATTTTTATTTCTCTATAGGAAGAAAAGAAAAACTACATAGACGTGTTCACCCGTGTGGAAAAATTTCGTGGCAGTCTTCAATCATGCTAAAGCCAGTATAGTTTTTCTCAAGCCTGTCTATTCACGCAATACTAGGCGGGCGCTACACTGGCACTGTCTAGTTTTGCTACGTGTTTGATTCAAACCTTCCTGCTGTCTAGTCCCAGTCTTGGTGCTATCTAGGACTTCGTTACCAATTTGAGTATATGAAGACTGTCCAGATGTTAACTAGTTTCTAGACAGAATGACGGTTTGGTCTTAAACATAAATTACAAAAGTAAATTAAAAAAATAATAACTTTGGAATAAAAGATTTAGGAAATTACAACACGTAATTGTATAAATGCTCAAGTAATAATTAAATGTTCACTATTAGATATTTAAGATATTAAACAATCTTGATATACGAACTGTATTCTTAACAACGATTTTTTTTAAAGAATGTTTGAAAACAATTTTTTCAATACATTTATATTGAATGTATAATAATTATAATATGTATAGAGGAGAGTACCCAAATATGAGATACCAACTCTGTTTGGTGTGATTGCCGGAATTCTATGGACTGAATAAAAAATTAATGTAGGTCATTTTGAAGGGAATTTAGTTTGCGATAAGGTGCTGAAATGACAAATTTTATAAAATTTTTAGTTTTTCTGAAAATCCAAAAAATGTAAAAAAAGTGCTTTTTCCAAACTCGTCAAACTATTCTCATAATATGAGATACCCCCAGGAAATCGCTAATAAAATGCAAAATAAAGTATTATTTTTTATGAAAAACTTTATTCTATGTTTCCGAAGTATAAACTCACTGTTATTCAGATATATTCAGTTTTTACAGTAGTCACAATCCCATTTTTAACCAGTTTCCCCAGCGCAGCCAGAGTGTGTCCAGCTGGAGCAGGATATGCATTGTACCACAGGTATCTCAGATTATGAGAACCACACCGTGCAACTATTCACTTACTACGCCTAACCTGTACATGAAAAACTTGAACACGGTCGATATTTTCCTACTTAGTTATTCAATCCCTATCCCTCCAGGCCGACTTTACTGCTAAATACTTATTTAATAGATAATAAATAGGGTTTAAAGACTTACCATCCAAGAACTCGACCATCACCGATTTCGCAAAAAGTTCGCTTATAATCTTTAGAAGCAATATAAAAAATTGACTTTACCACGAAATTACTTTTTCTTCAAGAGCTACAAGTTAGTGATAGAACCAACACAATGCGCCTCTTAGTTTAGCTGAAACCCCGCTATTTCATATTACGAGAATATCTCATATTCGGGTACTCTCCTCTAAGCTATGTATTGTATTGATAATATTCCAGAGAATCAAATTTTAACATAAATGAGTTATTTAATTTATTTTAATTATTTATTAATTGCGTAAGTGCAAATGAAGCCTCACGTATGAATTATTTAAAATAATAAACAATCATTATTTCGTAGCCTAATCGCAAGTATAATCATACAAACTTTATTATTTTCAATAATTTATTCACACATCAAGCACTTTTAATGTTTAAAAATTGTTCATGTTTTATTGGAATAAATATTTCGATGTAATGAATTGAAATTCATATCCGACAAAAATGAATTTTTTTTTAACTTTTAGATGGCTGAGTGTGAAGGTGACGCGATAAAGTTACAGCAACATTAATATGAAGTTACATCAGAAGTTCGACACCCAGCGTATGTACGAGATTTGTGGAAACTCATTTTTTCATTTTTTTCTGTACAAAAATTTATTTTTTTATTTTTAATTAACTGAAAAATCTATATAATAGACTTTTATGTGATAAAGAATAATTATATTATATAATTATTAATTATTTTTTATAAAAATAGACGATCTGTCTAGAAACTAGTTGATCCTGGATAGTCAGCCTGTGGCGCGCCAGTGTCGACTCAAGGCGGACTAGACAGAAACAGTACAGTGCCACAAAATTTTTTCACACGGACAAATGAAAAGGTTCCATCTCGGAGAAACCAAATGAAAAGGTGCTACAGAGTTGACGGCGTTGATGTTCCTAATAAAATTTCTGGACCATAAATTGTAGCGTGTATAATGCAGCAAGAGTTTTGGCAGATGCAAACCGTAAAACAAAACCAACAGTTGATCATAAGAACAAAAGGCGAATGCATCAACGCAGCACAAAGATAGGCTGGGCAAGACAGAACGCGTCCCGTATTCAGTGTGTGATTGACTATATAACATCTGGCAGGAATTTCACTGCCAAGGTTCGACGGTTCGCGCGCGAACTCCGGATCCGTCATCACAAACTCAACAAGTCAAAGCTGCTGCCCATCAGGCAGCATATTGTTGACAGAATACGGTCAGGGAAAAGTTTTCTCTGACCCATCTCGACTCTTTCAAGATCCTCAAGTTACTGTCGACCACCCGCCCAAACCGGAGGAGTTCGAAGCATTTTGGCGAGAAGTCTACGAAGTTCAGCATCGACTGGAAGAAAACACAAAGAAAATCAATAGCTTCAAGGAGCTGTGCAATGCCCTCATAACACCTGAGGAGGAATTCCCGCCTATCATCACCGAGGAGGTGAAAAAAGTTTTAAGAGGCATGAAGAACTATTCCACGCCGGGACCAGATGGTATCAAGACCTTCTGGTGGAAGAAGTTTCCTTCAACCCACCAGCATCTGGCCCGCATTTTCACTTCATATCTAAAGTCGGAAGAGCCTATTCCGGAGTGGTTGGTGGAAGGGCGCGCAGTGCTCCTGCCGAAGATGAGCAACTTAGCTGATCCCAAGAATTACAGGCCAATAACTTGTCTGAACACACTGTATAAGATCTTCACAGCTATCCTAAATGATAGAATTGTTCGGACAATTGGACCTGTGTGGCGAGAGATATACGAACAACGCGGATCAAAGAAAGGCGTAGCAGGATGTGGGGAGAACCTGCTCATCGATAGATGTGTCTGAAAAGACGCAGCATCCTACCAGCGCTACCTATCGATGGCCTAGATTGATTACCCGAAAGCTTTCGATTGAAATTCTCGCTTGAAATTCTCAAAACTTTTT
This sequence comes from Andricus curvator, assembly GCA_932195095.1. NCBI lineage: Eukaryota > Metazoa > Arthropoda > Insecta > Hymenoptera > Cynipidae > Andricus > Andricus curvator. Next base: position 134,660 of record CAKNYM010052080.1, read on the forward strand.
CTTTTGTGCTCCACATTTATTTTATTTTCAAACTTAATTTTGCCAACAAGAAAATCTGGAAAAGAGTTAATAGTTATTAGTATGCAAATTACTAATTGATAACAGTAGTGTAATATTAAAAAATATAAATTACTGGCTTTCATTCATTGAAACAAATGTTTTTATTGTAGTATGTGATAGTGTGCGACTCATTCTAAAATATACTCTGTGCATTAGACATTTAAAATTTACCTACGGTAAAAAATAAAAATCATTTAAATATTAGAAAATGTTTTATACTTATAACTATACTGCCCTACAACAGAAAAACATGGTTTATCAACATTTTTTCGTGAAATGAGTTTTTTGTATCAGAGGAATCGTGAGAGTAAGTTGCGTCTAACTGCCATAATTAAAATTATAATTCTTAATTATTTATAATAAAAATGAATTTTTAAAATTTATAAATTGAACAAAGTGACCAAATGAATTGGAAAAATATATGGAAAGTACTTTGCGGTGCCTGAGATTTGTAAGAGAAGTCGAATACGTCACGAAATACAAGGAACGAATTTACCCAAAGCACTTTGCGGATATTCTGTCTGGCAAAAGTGGTCGAGCACGCTTCTTGTTACAAAATAAAAACTCTGCAAGTGACTGGGTATTTCGTATTTATTATTATTATTATACCATTAAGCCATTCCCTTTCGGGGTAGGCGTGACTTGCTCGGTTGGAGAAAGGTGGTGTGTATATGGGTATATAGGTATAAAGTAGATAGGTATATGTTAAATAGGTATATAGGTGTAAGGTATGTAGGTAGATAGGTATATAGGTGTTAAGTATAAATATTTTAGATTGATCTCGAATTCTCGTGTTATTTATTTAAATGACACGTTTATTCCGCAACACTGATCCGACCCAGGTTGCTGATCAATCTATCTAGCGATCACCCCAAGTGAAGAACCTCACAAAATTGTTATGTATGGTTCCCCACTTGGGCCCATTAGTATCCAAGGTCTTTGTTTCAGGCGTCATTCATCCTATTGTCACTCTGTTTACAAACTATTTGTCGCCACACTTTTCTGTCCTGGCATACTACTCTAGCTCCCTTCACGTCCATGCATTTTTTCATGCAAGCTCTTGTGTTTCTATGGCTTCTTATGTCTCTTCGGATTAATGTCTCATTTACAGATTCTAACCATTCTTTCGGTGGTCTACCTTTGGACATTCTGCTATTAACTTTACCTTTATACACTTGTTTGGTCAGTCGTTCATCTTTCATTCTTTCAAGATGTCCGAACCATCTTAACCGATTTCTTTCCCATATGTCAACTAGTGTCTCTCCTGTACCACATTCTTTGAGGATTATCTCGTGTCGGACTTTGTCCATCAGTGTTTTCCCGCATATTATGCGCGCAGAGGTTTCATGCCGATCGCGTTAATTTTACTCCTGTCCTTTTCTTGACAGGTCCATGTCTCGCTACCGTATAGTACAGTCGGTACGAATATAGAATTATGTATGGCCATTTTAACTTTTTTTGATATTTTTTCATTTGTGAGGCTGGACCCTGCTCTACCGATAACCTGCTTACCGTTATTTATGCGCCTATCTAACTCCCCATCTATTTTTCCGTCGCTAGTGAATAGACTACCTAGATATACGTACTGGTCAACTTGTTCTAATCTCTCATCATTTAGGACAATGTTGCATATTGTTTTCTCACTTTTTCCCTCAAACACCATGATTTTTGTTTTATTTATGTTAATTTTGAGTCCCATGTCCTTCATGCTTGTATTAAGTTTATTCAACATTCTTTGCAAGTCCTCGACTGATTCTGCCATAACAATCTTGTCATCTGCGAAAGCTAACCCACGTACCTTGACTGTTTGGAGATCTACACCTTCTTCGTCGAAGAGTGCAGTTCTTAGACACTTATCCATGAATATGATAAATAGCCACGAGGACATAACGCATCCTTGTTTCACGCCTTGCATAATATTGAACCAGTCACTCAGTTTCCCATTTACCCTTACACTCGCTTTACTACCTTTATATATTGTTTTTATTGCTTGTAGGAGCCCTCCATTTACTCCGTACTCTTTAAGGACTTCCCAAAGTTTACTTCTATAGAAAAATCCGCAAGTACATTTTCTAATATAAATTTTTGAAATAATTACTTTTGTATTGCAAAATTAGAAAGAGCACATGCATATATATATATATATATATATATATAAAAGGTTAAACAACCACCGCAGGGTTCCACTGAGAGCAACTGCCATCTAAAAATGACACCGGCTCCCAGTAGAACCGCGGTAAATCACAATTATGGCCACGTCTCACAACCGTGAGATGAGTGGTCACAGGGCACGATGAAATCACAACGACAGGCCGGCGAAACCCTCGTGTGTCTTGAGGACTCAAGTTTATTTTGAAGACTAGAAAGGTAATGATCAGGATTGCATTCAGAGCCCCTCATTATTCTTGTATCTTTTACTAGCTCTCTTAGTCTTTCATCCGCAATGACGAAGTCAATTATACTATGGCTATTTCCTCCACACCAGATGTACATTTGGATCATTTTAGGCCTAAATCAAGTATTTGTAATAAATAAGCCCTTTTCTAAGCATAAGCTGACTATTCTTTTCCCGTTATAATTTTTTCTTGGGTCCCCAAAATTATCTTGCACCCTTTCTGTATCTTGACGCTGGACGAGGACCCAGCCGTTCATGTCTCCTAATAGAATGATTCTTTCACCATGATCGCAAGCACTTATAGTATCAGATAAACTGTCCCAGAAGACGTCTTTTACTTCGCTCGGATCACCATCAACTGGAGCGTAGCACGCTATGATAAATAATTTTATGATTCCTATTATCATTCTAACCCACCACAATCTGTGAGATACAAATTCATGATCTCTGAGATGCTACCTTGCTCATTCATTCATAATCAAACCGACCCCTTGACTACCATGTGATTCACTATTTACTCCTGACCATATTTCAATTCCGCCGTTTAATACCCCATTTTCTATGTTTCTAGTATCGCATCCCTTTTTCTTTGTTTCAGGTATACATAAAATATCTAGCTTCCTTACGAGCATAGTTTCTCGTAATTCTCTTACCTTAAGATCATTCCCCCTCTAGCATTCCAAACACCCAGTCTCCATTCATCGCCTGAAACTTGACCTTTACCTTTACCGGGTGCATGCCTTTCGTCAATCAAAGTTTCAGTCCATTCCGAGGCTATTTTATTGTTTTTTGTTCATTATTTAAAGTGTACGCCCAACTACAACCTTCATGCGAGAAATTTATTTTTAACTGGTGCAGATTCGTGTGTCACGTTGCCGTTCTAAAACTGTTCGACGAAACGTGTCGATTTCATACAAAGAGTAATAATATTGCCATTCAGATCCGCTTTATATTCAGTAATGCTGACGACCCATAACTAGAGGGTTCCATGTGTAGGTTTTTATAACTTTACAGGGAACGTTATTGACAAATCCATTGTTCGTTCATAAAGAGATTGATAGATAATGAGAACCAGGCTAAAAATACTTGGATTGATTTTGTCTTGGGTAGAGACTAATCCGAGACAATTTCAAGTTATGATGTATGTCTAGCTCGTGAGACGGAACCAGACTATTTTTTATGTCTTAAGACGAATATTTTCCACCTAAAGACATAAATTTATGTCTTGAGACAAGATAATTTGACACAAGGCCTCCGAGGGTCATCACTAATCCGCTTTAAATTTTGGTGGAGTCTTCCATGCCGGCGCCGGCAACGAACAACCTTGCCGGCGCCGACAAGAAAGCTGTTCGCTAAAAGAGAATTACTTATTTAGTCATGCAAATACCTGAAAATATAATTTTCAAGGTCAAAACTGATAAAAATCATGTTTTTAAAAAGAAAAATAATTTGTTAGCATTTTTTTCATGAAACTACGGTGAGCATAGACGAAGTATTTTCTGTGTGAATAGGAAATACGTTAACCCTTCGAGGACAACGTGGAATCGTGGGACGTATAGAGCAACGTGGGGTGTTTGCACACCCCACTCTGTTTTTTGCGTTTAAATTTTTAATGGCGCATTTCCGGGTTTGGAGAAATACTTGGATTCAATCCCAAATACCTAGAATCAAAAAAAATGAAAGAAAAAAAAAATAAAATACATAAATAAATAAAAAAAAATAAAAAAAATAAAATGAGTAGCAGGGACTGAAGTGATACTGAAAGAGAAGGTACTCAAAGCGGGAAGCCTTTCTGCAACCTGTACACAGCGAATATGCGTGTTTTGTTCCGTTGGGGTGGCCAGACACACCACGTTGTACTCGAAGGGTTAAACATAACCGATTATTCATTTGAATTACGAAAATTTCTCATAATTAGAGTGGAAAATTATCGATTTAATTATTTAATTTAATAGATTTTGAAAATAAATGAAGAAACGCTAATGGTAAGAAATTATTTTTTACGGAAATATTTTTAAAAATTAAGCTTTGTCCCATGTCTCTAGTGTTATTGTTTGACCCTCGATATCGGCCACTTAGCTAGTTGGCGTCGCAGCCTACAACACTTAATATTAATTTTGAATTACGCGTGCCCGGCAGCCAATAAACGCTCTGCGCAACGTAAAGCGCAGTAGGTCAACCCGCTAAAGTTGTGATGGTCTAGGCAAATAATCGACATTTCGTTTACATTACAAGAATTATGTATAATACATATGAAGCATTATTTCTGGGACCAGTCACGGGGGTGCTTTGCGCCCTCACGATACCTTGGAAAGGGATAGGAGTTTGCCCAACATTATTTCTGTGACCAGACACAGGGGTGCCTTCCTGCCCCACACGAGACGTTGGAAAGGGGTAGGGATTGACGGATATTATTTTTGTGACCAGTCACAGGGGTGCTTTCCGTCCCCACGAGACGTTGGAAAGGGGTTTAAGCAACATTATTTCTGCGACCAGTCACAGGAGTGCCTTCCCACCTCCAAGGGTCGTTGATCGTAATTTTTGAGTCGCAAATCGACGATAAAGTATGATATATACATAGAACGTTCCATCCAAAGCATCAAAAGCCAAAAACTAACAAAATAACTTCGAAATTACATGGCTTTACTTTAAAATGCGTGCCAGACCCTTCCGTATGCTTTAAATATGCTTTTTACCGGTACCGATTGTGTTTACACTTCACAAAAAAACGTAATTTTTAAAATTTTTAACAATGAAAATTGTATTTGCAAGTATTGTTATGTCCATGTTTGTAATCAGCGCATCGAAATACATCAGTATACGAGGTTTAATGTTGTAAATATAACATTTTTCTTTTTAAAAACGTAGTTTTTTAAAGTGTCGACCTGGACATTTTTTTGCAATTTTCTCAGCCGTATTTGTAATCAGTGCATAAAAATACATCACTACACACTTTTCAGAACTTCACATACGGGAGGAAAAAAACAGCCAGCTACGAGCAACCTCGCCGGAACGGCAAGGTTGTTCTTTGCCGGCGCCGGCAGGCTAGTCACTACGTTAAATTTTACAGCATGTTTATATTATTTATCTTTATGACATTTATTTTTTATGTATTAACTAACGCCTACCCTGAAAGGGAAATGGCTTAATGGTATACTACTACTAACTAAGGTTCCGAATTTTTTATTTAAAAATCAGTTATTACAAAATATCAAGTGTTTATGATTAAGGAGAAATAAATTATTTTTCACACTGAAATTGTTTGTAAAATAAAAAGAACAGCTTTATTTGTTGTCATACAAAACTTAGGAAAAACTTTAAGGCTTACGAACGCGCCGAGCTTTTACAAAGACTAGCACACGACCGTACAGTCCGAAGGATCAACAAAATCTGCCTTTTCCCTCCACGCACTTTCAAAATGGTCCCTCGTCCTACAGGCCGGGGCATATCCATTTTGGCACAAATAACCGTTCTGATTGGTTGACGTTTCGTAGATACAAATTGCAAGACGTCTGTTGGTTGACTCTTGGGAAAACCCCAAGACAGCAAGGAACCCTTTCTTGGATTCCTGGATAGTGAAATACAATAGAAGATTCGGACAGAATTCTGGGTTTAAGCTCTAGGTCTAGGAGGTGAACATAGTCAAGTCCTGCTCATAAACTCATAAATTAATGTCGCTGGAGGGTTCAGCAGGATCGAAATTTGAGACTGAATTTCTAAACTCACCCTAAGATGGTAAAGTACTGTAAATCTCTTAAATCTATTAAAAATCGGTAAACATCTGCGCTTAGTTATACTTCCTGGGCCTAATGGAATTCGTGCCAGTCCAACTTTCTCCAAAATATACAATTCATTCAAAATAAAAAAAAGAAACTGTTGCGACGCAACATCAAGTTTTATGGGTTGTAAAATTGTAATACCTAGCAGATAGATGTCATCTGTTTGGTCCCAACCTATTTGGAAGTGGCAGTCTTTGCACAGCTACAGCCGTGAATGCAAGACAAGTCTGTATATCTCCAATGTCTAGCTGGTGAGACGGAACCAAACCTCATGGTCTTGAAGACATTCAAGACCAAATAGTTATACCTGGGAAGCAACTTTTTTGACAAATTGAAGTCTAAAAAAGCCACTGCGGTGCATTATAATTCACCCAGAAAAAGATTTGGTTGAATCAACCCTAGAATATGGTTATTATATGGACAACAAAATATTTGTTTGACCCAAGAAAATTTGTTGGTTAGTAAAATTTGGTTTATTATACCATATCTTTTGGCTGATACAAGCAAATATTTTGATTGGTCCGAGTAAAACTTTTGGTTAATCCAAGCAAATATTTTGCTCGATCCAAGAGAATATTTAAGTTAATTCAAACAAGTGTTTTTGCTGGTCTAAGGAAAGAGCATGGTTGATTTAACAAAAACTTGTTGTTCATCTAACCATAAACGATTCAGCACAATGTACATTGTAAATGGCTTACCATGGAATCGTGTCATCTTGTGTGAATTATTTAGTTGTTTATTCCACTACTAAATATCACATGACTAGAAAATTCCACAGCAATCCATTTGCAATGTAAATTGTGCTGGATCCTTTGTTTATTTGATTCAAAAAATCTTCTTTTTTTAAAATAAAAAACCTAATCACGCAATCGTAGGCGCACACACAAAGGTTCAATTAGTAATCTTACGTATTTTTCACATAATCACTTAATCCCAATCGATTCTGTTTCCGCACTTGTTTTTATAAGGTTCACCGAGATGCAAACACTTTTATGTTTTTTTTTTCGCGACGCTACGAACTCGTGAACGTGGACTGTCATGTTGAATTGGAGTACGCGATCGCACTAAGTTCGCAAGCGTCCGTCACTTTTACGAAGCTTTCAAAAAAATATTTTGGTTGAATCAACAAAATATTTTTCCTAATTCTAGTAAAATGATCTCTTAGATTATTTAGTAGATCGAACTAAAAAATTTTGTAAAATCAATCAAATATTTTCTAACATCAACAAAACGATTCAACCGCAAACTTTGATTGATTGAACCAAACGAATGTGATCATCTAAACGAAAATTTTGTTCATTTAACAAAAATATTTTCTGAAATCAACCAAATGCGGCCAACAAAACGATTTTGTTGAATGAAGAAAAATTTTTTTCTTCATCCCCTAGCCGAAAGTACGTCTTCCCGGCCGCATTTCTGTCCGGGTACAGTGGCTTTTGCGGCCTGCTAGAGTTAACACGATCTCTGATTGGCTGCGAGATTTTTGTGGCTCGCTGACGTAGCAACCTGACGTAGAAACGCTCAGTATTGTGTTTTTGTGTACTTAGCCTCTGAAAAATATTTATCTTGACAGGTGAATGGAAAAAAGAGACCGTCGGTGTGTTCAACCTCAAAACTGATCGATTAGCGTCGCTGCGATTTTTGTGCGTGAAAATACGGCACAAAACCTCAAAAATGGTTCTTCCTCGTCTGGCGGACGAGGAAGAAGTATTAAGAAAAAATAAAAAATATGTGTTTTTGATACCCGCCCCGACCAGCAAAACCTCGGCTCCGCCTCGGCTTTGAAAAAGTCGGGCGGGCGACCGAATCCCATGCATCTGCTCAGCTGACCCGAGAGCAGCAGCGGCGCTACGCGAGGTGGCGCGCGTGCTGATGCAGGCCACAAAAGAAAAAGCATTCGAGCTAGCAGCCGACAACGCATTTTATTAATTAACATTAATTAATAAACGTACTTTAGGCTGGGGATGAAGAAAAATAGTATACGACACACGGCCAACTTTCTGGCCTTGGGTCGTAATATACTATTTCTGGGTCAATAAATAATTTAATTTTTGAAAAGAGCTACAAATTTGTTATTGATCGTTATTTGATAGGATACGTGATTTTTGTTTTAAGTGTGAAGAATAACATTAAAAACAAAGAATTAAATTTGTGCAAAAACGACGCAAGATACGAAAAAAAATTAATAGACAAAAGTTATTCACCCAAAAAAGATTGAGCGCACTTACGGCGTGCGATTTGGTAAATACTCTGAGCGCGTACTTTGTGCTTCGTGTTATATGTTCTTCATATACAAATAACTAAATTTGTATTTGATTTAAAATGAAAAGTAATGATATAATTCAGGCGACAAATTTTATTAGTTAACATTTTATTTTAGCTTGTGCCGTTTATCAAAAAAGTTAATTTTTTCATTTTGAATATATTCTTACCACAAAAATTGATTACGGGTTTGTAAGTCTTTTTTGAATGCACAATTTTTGTTCATTTATATGTTTTCGTACCTTGCATTGTTTTTTCAAAAATTTGATTTTTTTTACTGTCAATGTTATTTTCACGAATAAAACAAAAACCACGCATCCTATCGAAATATGAGTCACAATAAATTTGTACCTCTTCCTTGGATGAACAAATTTTGTGTAGGTCATTTTTTTGTAGCTGGTAATATTCGTCTGAAAATTTGATTTTTCTATTTTCAATGCTGTTTTTTACGAATAAAACAAAAACTACGCGTCATATCAAAAAATGAATGATAAGAAATTTGTAGATCTTTTTTAGGTGCACAATTTTGGTGAGATCATTTTTTCTGGTATCTTGCATAGTTTGACAGCAAAATGGCTTTTTTGATTTGTCATTAATTTCTTGTGCGATCAAAATTTGAATTTTTTATTTTTCAAAAAATTCAAAAAGTTGTTATGAAAATATTATAGGGTGTTCAGGAATCAACGTTTTTCTCCTCTTGACTTTTTTTCATATCGTGCGTTTTTCGGCTTAAAATGTTCATTTTCATTTGTTTTTTGGAATTTTGAAAATGCTATAACTCCAGTAATTTTTTTTTATCACGAAAAGTCATAAGAATATTTTGTTCGTCATTTTGCGTACTACTAATAACCGTACATAGAATTTTCAAATCTTCAAAAAAAGTGGTCTCAAAAATTTTCAAAATGTGCTCACTTTTTGGATTTCCATCCAAAATAGCTGGTTAACGAACTCGTTCTCTATTTTTCGGCCATAAAAAAGTGTGCCAAAGCTCAATCAAATCTGATCATTTTTTCGAAAGTTATCGTGGCTACAGACAGACAGACACCTTGGTAAAAATCGTTTTTTCTAGCTCAGGGGGTCTCAAAACGTGGAGATTTGATGAAAACCGACTATGTCAAATTTTACATAAAACCAATACCTTCTCATTAGAATGAGAATGTAATAATGGGCAAAAGTTGTTCACCCCAAAAAGGATCTAAACATTTTGTTCTAATTATTTTTTGGTAGGATGCGTATTTTTTGTTCAAATCGTAAAAAAATATTGAAAATAAACAAATTAATTTTTCGGAAAAATGACACAAGGTACAATAGAATGTTAATTAACAAAATTGTTTTTTATAGGATGCACACTTTTTGCAATTATAAAAAGACAATGAAAATACATTTGTTTCAATATCAATGCATAAGAATTTCAATAATATAAATTGATTAAAATGATAAATTTTTTAGGGTAGCTGAGAATAAAAATTAATACAAAATAAAGTACAAATAATAAAGTAATCATGAAAAATAACATTTGTACTTTATTTTTCAATATCTGAATAAGCAGTCTCAGACCGAGGTACAGAAATAAATATAATATATAATTAATATAGAGTTGAACTCAATGTAGAAAAGTTCGCACTGTGGACTGAATCGAGTGCGAAGCACAAGATACGTCATGAGAATATGTTCTTTAAAGCCGAAGGAGCTTTAACAAAAGCGAATTCAAAATTACCAAATGACATGTCGATGCTCTGACCTTTAATTTTAAAATGTTTGTGCACAAATGTGGAGGAAGTACAAAGACCGAGCGCGCATCTCAAGGTAAATACATGATAGAGCACGAAGCGCGTGATCCAGCAGACGCGCGCCCTAGTCGCGCTCAAACTTGCGAGCGACGAGAATATGCCCGCGCAGCGGGCAGATTTTTTATTTTAAATTTCACACATTTAGAAGTCGAATCTCGGATTAATGTTATTGTTACGGATAAAGAGCATATCAAACAGTATAGTTACGCTGCTATATCTCATTTTCGAAAAAAGGACCATGGATCTCGAAGCTATAAATTGTTTAGTTTTGATGCCCCGAGTCCTGAGTTCTGTAATAAAGTTCGGCACTGTCTAGTATTACGGAATTTTCCATAAGATTAGCCGGTCTAGTATAGCCCTGAATGTGCTGGAAATTAGTTCTCACGGAATATTCCGTAATACACTGGAATACTCATTCTTGCTTGTCGCTTCTTATAGTGCCGAACCGTAAACTTTGCAACTCCTCTGACCTTGCAAGTGCCTCTCTCTTGCCCCTTGGACCACCTTATCCGATATATCGGGATCCGGTAAAGCGGGACTCCAGCGTAAATGAAAAAAAATAAAAACATTTTTTTGCAACAACCGCATTGACGCGCTTTGCTGGGCATAATGCAATTAAATCGATTATAAATTAAAAAGTTAAGCCTATATTTAACCTTTGACACCAATACGAAATTAAATGCCGTTTGGTTTCGGGCTCAAGACTGAAACAAAATCATAAGCGACACACTTTTGTTTTTGGACTTGATATTGAAACGAAACAAAAGTAATTTTGTTTTTATTTTTCTTTCAGTGACGGTACCTAATAAATGTATCTATTTTTTAAATTAGATAGTTTTATCAAAATAAAAATAAATGTTATGCCTGGAGTTTGTGATTTTGAATTAATAATAATAGTGCAAACTGCAAACGGTTTACAGGTTTTTAATTTAAAACTCATTATTATTATTTTACGTAAACTGAAATATTATTGTAAATTTTTAAAACACTCAATTAAAAAAATGTATATAAATTTTTTGAGAATGTAAAATAATGTTCGTAAATTGAGTTCAATGTCTGCAACTGCAGTGAATTTTTTTTCTTTTGAAGTCAATTGACGAGTTGCAATTGAAAGTGCATTTTTGAACATAGTTTCTAATTGGCAAATAAGTTACAATTTTTGACTTAGAAATAGCAAAATTGTAGCGATTTTTTTCAAATTTATTGGGCATCTGATATTTATTTTTAAGTTTAAGCAAAATTTGGAAGAAATTTGGGATGTTCTGCAAATAAAAGTTTTGAGTGGTATCACTGCGCTAACATACTTTAGTTCACGTGGCGCGTGTCGTGCTGATACTGTGTCAAGTCACGCTTTGCCGATAATCTCCGAAATTCTTAAAGACTCAGGGATTATTATAGTACATTTTTAATTATATTGAGTACGGAAAATCCTCATGAACTGTGTATGTATTAATTTTAGACTTCAAAGTCTAATTTTTAGCTCATTACTTGAGGCAAAGTCATCTGCACCAAGATAAAAATTGTCTTCATTCAACAAAATCGTTTTGTTGGCCGCATTTGGTTGATTTCAGAAAATATTTTTGTTGAATGAAAAAAATTTCATTTAGATGACCAAATTCGTTTGGTTCAATCAATCAAAGTTTCTGGTTGAATCGTTTTGTTGATTTTAGAAAATATTTTATTGATTTTACAAAATTTTTTAGTTGGATTTACCAAATAATCTAAGAGATCATTTTACTAGAATTAAGGAAAATATTTTGTTGATTCAACCAAAATATTTTGTTGAAAGCTTCTTAAAAGTGACGGACGCTTGCGAACTTAGTGCGATCGCGTACTCCAATTCAACATGACAGTCCACGTTCACGAGTTCGTAGCGTCGCGAAAAAAAAAACATAAAAGTGTTTGCATCTCGGTGAACCTTATCAAAACAAGTGCGGAAACAGAATCGATTGGGATTAAGTGATTATGTGAAAAATACGTAAGATTAATAATTGAACCATTGTGTGTGCGCCTACGATTGCGTGATTAGGTTTTTCATTTTTAAAAAAGGATTTTTTGAATCAAATAAACAAAGGATCCAGCACAATTTGCATTGAAAATGGCTTGCCGTGGAATTTTCTAGTCATGTGATATTTAGTAGTTGAATAAACAACTAAATAATGCACACAAGACGACACGATTCCATGGTAAGCCATTTACAATGTACATTGTGCTGGGTCGTTTATGTTTAGATGAACAACAAGTTTTGGTTAAATCAACCATGCTCTTTCCTTAGACCAGCAAACACTCGTTTGAATTAACTCAAATATTCTCTTGGATTGAGCAAAATATTTGCTTGGATTAACCAAAATTTTTACTCGGACCAATCAAAATATTTGCTTGTATCAGCCAAAAGATATGGTATAATCAACCAAATTTCACTAACCAAAAAATTTTCTTGGGTCAACCAAATATTTTGTTGTCCATATAATAACCATATTCTAGGGTTGATTTAACTAAAATTTTGTTCATTCAACCAAATCTTTTTCTGGATGTGTACAGAGGACGCATATTGTTCGCTTGTCATCGGAGCTTGATATACATTATTTGTACACAATTAAAAAAGCACATAAGTGAGTCTTCGCGGTTTCGATAACGACATGACAAAGCCACCGGACGCGTCCTCGGGTTGCGGATAGAGGTTCCCTCTACCAAGGGTTTCTGCTGAATATGATTACAATAATTAATAAGCAGTCGCGGACAATTGTCCAGGGATGGTCCCGAAGAAATTAACCTGGGTGAGGTCTCTTAAACGGTGACTCTGAGATACAGGCCGCTAGAGATGAATATTACACTGCTCGGACATACAAGTTGCAAGGTGACGAAGAAAAAAGAAGCTAAGGAAGAAATGAAGAGGATTACTGATAAAAGAAAAGAACTTTGTGAACGAAAGAAAAAAAAAATCTGATGAGTCTGATGAGAAGAAAAGAAAGTCACAAACGCAGAAAAGTACAAGTACAACGAGGATAGATGAAAAAAGTTTTTCGATATTTCGCAAATAGAGAGAGGCAAGAATAGGGGCAAGTTCTCTGGAACAAATTCGACAAACTACATCGACGCCTCTGTACAATTTTTCATCACCGTCGGTTGTGGTGAAATGCAAAACGTATTAGGGTTTAGATCTCGGCCAAAAAGCAATGGTTGGTGGCGTTATATGAACTGATGATCCATACCCCTCCAAGAGCGACAACCAAGGACAAAACCTATTTACGTGAAAGGCTCCACTTTTCGTTGTCAAACACTCCACCAGAAGAGGAGAAATATTGTTTACGAGAAAGTGGATAAACTCATCAAGGAGGATAAAAAACTCGCCACCGCAGAATTCACAGACATGAATACACACTCTGCCGTCAATTTTAGAACAGTAACAAAATATCGACTGACTGATTTTTTATTCAAGTAGCTTTTTGTGCGAAGAACAGTGCGCCGCTCGGCTCAAGTGGGAAAAGTACACTCAGCTCTCGATTTATGTACGGTTTCGGGCATGGCTTGCAGTGGCCTTCAACATAAATTGAGAAAAATCAAAGGTAAACAGTCAAGGTCAAATGAACCACTTCTGTTGGATTTTTACGAATTTTAACAGTTGACGCAACTAACGCGCTGCGAGTACTGCCCTTAAGCTGTTTGTCACGCATGACTGAGCACAGCCTCTCTCTCGGTGCCGCGGTCCCCGCAGCACCAAAATGCCGAGAACTTAAATTTTAGGAATTTTAGAAAAAAATTTTAGAAAATTTTAGGGTGGTCCAAAAAACGCTTTTCGACCTACAGGGCAAGTCCCCCCCCCCCCCCAAGTTTCTATTTCCGGAGAAAAAAATCGTTAATTTTTTTTCGAAATTCAAATATTAACACGTGCCACCAAGCACTTCAAAATCCCATTTAATTGACATGAGGAAATTTTGGATTTTCGAAAAATTGAACTCATACTTCAGGGTTTGATCGAAACGTGCCAAATTTTTCAGAGATTGAAGAAGAGTGTCTATGAAATAAAACCATACTAATAACTTTTATTTTTCAACCACCCCTCCCCCTACCCATAGCGCCCCAAATATAACCCAAAAATCCAAAAACTACATTTTTACGTATTATTGTTAATTTTCAGCAATTTCTGTCGTCTTTTTTCATACAAATAATTACTAATGGACAATTTGGAGTAGTAAATTTTTTTTTAAACATTATGTAATTATTTAAACAATTAAGCAATCTGTTACAAAATTTGAAGTGCATTTTTGAAACATATTTAGGGAATGATAATTTTGTATTCTATTGACAGTTCACACTGCCGATTTTTGAAGGAACAAACACAATTTCGAAATTGGCTCGTATTATGCTTTTTATTATTCAAATGATTATAAATAAATTGTACCAATTGTACAAAGTTGGCTTAACTAATGTTTTTATTATTTGAATTGTATTTTTTTAATAATATAATCATGATACAGATATTAAAAATATGAAGAATGCAATAATAAATACACTTTTATAATTTGAATTTTATTATGACTTTAATCATTTATTTATTAGTACGCCAAAAAAGATGTAAACCATCCATACTCAATTTGAAGGTAATTTGCAAAAAACAAAAAACTATAATTAATTGTATTAGCAATGACATAAAGCTTCTAGCAGAATTTACTACTCCTCAAAATCATTCAATATTATCTTTAATCCATAAAATACGACTTTTAAAATATTTTTGGGCAAAAATAATTGCTTAAACAAATTCAGTTGGGTTAAACAATTAATAAATAGTTAATATATTCTTTCTTTATACTATAGTCAGAAAAATAATTGTATTTATTCTATTTTATTCCATTTTTTCAAAGTTATCGAAAATAAACTGCTTGAGCAAATAAGAATTGCTTAAACAAACAAAATCATGTGATTATTTAACAAAAAGTAGCATAGGATACCAATTTGAGAAAAAAGTGGACATCTCTGGCTCAATTTTCAGAAATTTTGAATATAAACAATAATTAATTGTTTAAATAATTACATGATGTTTTTTAAAAAATTTACTACTCCAAACAATGACCACCTATTACATTTTATTCAGAAAATACGATTATTTTTTACATTTTTTGGGAATAAATAATTGTTTAAATAAGTTACATGCATTTAAACAATTAAAAATTGTTTAAAAACTCATGGGAAATATTCAAATTGTCCATTAGTAATTATTTGTATGAAAAAAGACGACAGAAATTGCTGAAAATTAACAATAATACGTAAAAATGTAGTTTTTGGATTTTTGGGTTATATTTGGGGCGCTATGGATAGGGGGAGGGGTGGTTGAAAAATAAAAGTTATCAGTATGGTTTTATTTCGTAGATACTCCTCTTCAATGCCTAAAAAACATGGCACGTTTCGATCAAACCCTGAAGTATGAGTTCAATTTT
This sequence comes from Andricus curvator, assembly GCA_932195095.1. NCBI lineage: Eukaryota > Metazoa > Arthropoda > Insecta > Hymenoptera > Cynipidae > Andricus > Andricus curvator. The sequence continues at coordinate 150,381 of CAKNYM010052080.1, forward strand.
CTGAAAAACCAAAATTTCACCATGCTAATTAAATGACTTGCCATCTAGAGGCACAAAAACTTTTGCATTGCATTTTTTGTGTACATGTACGTTCAGCGCGAGGTAGACGAGCTTGTCAACTACGTAATGGGCAATGTCAAGAAGAAGCCTTGTTTAGTGGTGCTCGGAGAAGTCAACACGTCGAATAGGACAAAGGTACATGTCTCTACTCTAATTCGCCTGGTAAAAAAACGCCTCGATGAGCGTGCAACAGTTACATGTGCAGCAACTGTGTGAGACAGTGCAAGGTCATCTCGCAAAACCGCCATCGTTACGACTTTTTCCCAAAATGTCGTACTACGTGGGAGCGCGAAATCAACGCAGTTAGAATCATCATCAACATTGGACTCATCACGAAGGTAATACTATGAAGAAGATAGGACAATTTTAATGCGCTGTAATCATTGTCTTCAAGTTCAAGTTTATGTATATAATACCTGTGTTGAACTGTGTTTCAACTCGCTAGCAATGTACTTCATTCCGTTCGATAAGCATTTATGTTCACATCAAAAACTAGAATATCCTTTTAGACTAAATTCGTTATTGGAAAAGTTCTCACAAAACAGTCTCACTTGTTTTTTGATAAAAATGAAGTTATTTGGATTGAAACAATGTTTCATCTGAACCATTATATTTATATATTATTATTTAGTTTGATGTTAGTGAGTTAAACAAGACGAAAGCAGACTAATTGTCAGATCATTTTAGAGCGACCAAGAAAGGATTCCGGATTAAAAGGAATATCCACTTTTTATTGTAGAGGCTATAATCGAAAAACATTGCAATACTCTAGAGAAGTAAAAAAGGCGAATATTAAAAAATTTCCAAACAGTATGTCTAATGTCTAAAAGTTGTGTAAGTTGAAATAATCTGTGAGATAAATATTTGTTTTTTGTAAGTTTGAAAATGGAAATTCTGAGCATGAAAAATTATTTTCCTATGACTTCCGCGATGTGTGAGTTGTATGATTCAATGTTTATTGTAAAAATATTGATCAAAGAATAAGTCGAAATCAATTATTTGAATGATTATCAGTGACATTTTTTTTTGAATGAGCGAGGTCAGCTGAGGTCGAGTTGTTGAGATTATCGCCGAGGGCGTTATGTCACCTAAGGCCGGGCCTGCCACTAACTTTATATTCACTTGAATTTAAATTGGTAAATTCTAAATGAAGGATAATCGTAGAGGACACGAGACTTCAGTAAATTGGTGAATCCGGGTAACGAGAGAAACTACGTCTGTAAACGCACACCTACCTACATCTCCGGCCCTCGTTCTTCATTATGGCCGTTTCCGCCTTCCTTTACGTGTAAAAGCGAATTCTTCATATCTTAAAAAAATATGATTTGATACTAAAAATATTTAAAATGATGTTGCTGAATAAAATCTAATCTATAATCTACAATGATGACACTTGTCTCAGAAAATCTTTAAATCGACCTTTAAATTTAACAATTTCATCAAAAGCTTTTACTTGACTGTTAGATCAAATCTTGCAACTTTCAAAAAATTTGAGTTGACCCCCCCCCCCATCTATCCCGGATTTCCATGCTATTAGAAAACCCGAACAATATGGCTATCTATGAAAAAACCTTGGACAATAGAGTTAAAATTTGAGTTTCAAACTCTCCCCCTCCTTCTCCTCTCTAGAAGGAGCTTGAATTGAGGAACCAGACTGCTCGAATTTGCGAAACATTTGAGAAATGTTTGCGTACGACTGGAAAGCAGAACATAAAATATATAATTAAAATTTTTGTTTAAAAACAAGCTCTTATTGAAAAATACTAAAAAGAAACAAAATAATTCCCTCTGAAAAGGTGGCTTGCATTAATAATTATATAATCATAATTATAATTCAACCTAAAATAAAAGTGTGGGACGTAAATATTAAAATATCTTTCTTATATAAATGTAATGTTAAATATTTACGCCCCACGCTTTTATGGGGCCATCCATATACCAACGTGGGCAGCTGGGGGGAAAGTCGTCAAAATTCCACGTTTGTTCACAAGGAGGGGGGGGGGGGAGGGTACAAAAGTTATGAAAAATCGTCCTCGTGATATATGGACGGCTCCTCTTTGAGTTAACATTTTTATTATTATTGTCATTGCAAGCCCCATTTTCAGAGGGAATGATTTTTTTTTGCTTTTTAGTATATTTTAATAAAAGCTTGTTTAAAATGTCTCAACTAAACATATATTTTTATGCTTATTTTTTACAATCATTGCTATATTCCCCTTCTATTCTGTTATAAAAATTTCCATCGAACAATCTACCAAGCAATCATAATTCTCAGGCAAACCCGGAAGCGCCATCAACAGACTTATCTCACTTTTTTTCGCACACTTTCGGCCTTTCGGTCATCAAGAATTTCAGAAGGTTAACGTTATTGTATCTATAATTTATAAATTAGATAACAGAAAAAATAGAATATTCTGAGGGACTGCATTGATAATATTAATTATAATTATAATAATTATATAATTATAATAATTATATAATTATAATAATTATTGGTTGCAATGCTTTAGAATAAAAAAAGGAAGTGTTGGACGCTAAAGGTCATGATTCTAGTCGACGAGTGATTTTATTTCGATAATACAAATCTCAACTTTTTCATTGGAAGATCCCACAATCACGATGGCCTTGTGAAGTTGAAAAAACAAATTTAAAGATTCCTAGATAAAAGGTCCATTCTAACAAAAAAATTAATTATTAAAGATGTTCACTATAGTGTAAACTAATGAACTATTAATGTACTTTTAATGTAAACAAGTTATTTTTACATTCTCATCAGAGAAGGTATTAGTTTTGTGTAAAATTTGAGCCCCCCCCCCCCCCCGTTTTTGTCAAATGTTCACGTTTTGAGACCCTCTGAATCCGAAAACCAGGTTTTTACGAATGTGTCTTCTTGTATGTAGTGTGTATGTACATATGTAGATTTTTAGTTTGTTAGCACGATAAATTTCAAAACAATTGACATATTGGATTGGGCTTTGGTATTCTCTTCAAGTGTCCTAAAATGAAGGTCGAGTTCGTCAACCAGCCATTTGGGATGAAAATTCAAAAAGTGAGCGCATTTTCAAAATGTTTGAGACCACTTTTTTCAAGATTTGAAAATTCTATGTACGCTTATTAGTAGTACTCAAAAAGACGAACAAGTGATCCTCATGACTTTTTTTGATAACAAAAAATTACCGGAGTTATAGCATTTACAAAATTCCAAAAAACAAACGAAAATGAACATTTCAAGCCAAAAAACACAAGATATGAAAAAATATCAAAGAAAGAAAAACGTTGCATTTTGAACACCCTAAAAGATTATGACAGCAACTTTTGGAATTTTCTTGAAAAATCAAAAATTCATATTTTGACCACACAAAAAATAATGAAAAATCAAAAATTCCATTTTTCGGCCAAACTATACAAGATACGAAAAAGATGATTCGAAAAAAATTGCGTATTTGAAAAAGATCTACAAATTTGTGAGAATAAAAATAGAAAAATTAGATTTTTAGACAAACGACACAAGAAACGAAAAAAATAAATAGACAAAATTTGTATATCCAAAAATGAGCTGCATATTTGTTATTAATTATTTTTTTATAAGATGCGTAGCTTTTGTTCTAATCGTAAAAAATAACATTACCAATGAAACAATTAAATTTTTGGGAAAACCACGCAAGGTACGAAAAAAATGAATCAACAAAAAGTGTGCGTTCAAAAAAAATCTACAAATTTGTAAGCGATCACTTTTTGATAGGACGCGTGGGTTTTGTTTTGGTTGAGAATTAAACTATTTTGTTGACAATTCGTCTTTTTGGTGGGATTCAGCACTTTTTAGATTAAAATTAAAATCTTTTTTGGTTGAAACATCAACTATTATATTTCGTTTCAGAATTCATCTTTTTTGTTTGGAACTTCAACTACTTAGTAGAAAGTAAAACTACTTTGTTGGAAGTTAATCTTTTTTGGTTAATGATTCGTCATTTTAGTTGAAAAGCCTCTTTTCTTTAAATTTAATTGTTTTTGTTTAAATTTCGGTTTAATTAAATTGTTTTAACTGAAAATTTAATTATTCCATGTTTGGTTGGAAATTTATCTTCTTCAGATTAAACTTCAATGATTTGGTTGAAAATTCCTCTATTTCTTTGATAATTTTGAAAATTTTATTAGAAATTAATCTTTTTTGGTAGAAAATTAACCTTCTCGGTTGAAAATTTATCCTCCTGGTTAAAAATTTATCTCTTTGATTAAAAATTAGTTTTTATTGGAAATACTTTTTTATTAATGAAAATTAACATACACTATATTAAGTTTTTACTTTCTCATCAGAGAAGGTATTAGATTTGTGTAAAATTTGACGCCCCCCCCCCGCTTTTGTCAGGTGTCCACGTTTCGAGACCCCCTGAGCCTGAAAAATAGGTTTTTACGAATGCGTCTGTCGGTAAATCTGTCTGTAGATTTTTAGTTTATTAGCACGATAACTTTAGAAAGAATTGACCTATTGGATTGGGCTTTGGCATACTCTCCAAGTGTCTTAAAATGAAGGTTATGTTCGTTAGCCAGCCATTCTGGATAAAAATTCAAAAAGTTAGAGCATTTTCAAAATTTTTGAGATCGTTTTTTTAGAATTTTGAAATTCTATGCACGGTTGTTTGCAATATTCAAACTCGCAAACAATTTATCCTCATGACTTTTTTCGATAAAAAACCAATTACTAGAGTTATAGCATTTACAAAACTAAAAAAAAAAAAGAAAATTAAAATTTTAAGCCAAACAACGCCCGATATGCAAAACAGTCAAGAGGAGAAAAACACTGCTTTTTGAACACCCTATAAGCCATCTAAAAATGACACCGTCTCCCAGTAGAACCCCGGTAAATCACACTAATGGCCACGTCTCACAACCGTGAGATGGGTGGTCACAGGGCACGATGAAATCACAACGACAGCCGGCGAAACCCTCGTGTGTCTTGAGGACACGAAGCGACCCAAGAATGACAGCTTTCTACATCCATCTCGCAAGTGCCTTGGCATATTTTTGGCACGCGCTTATGGCTTTAAGGTTACGAACCAGTGATAGTTTCGCACATCCGAGAGCACCTATCACAAGGACAATTACTTGTACCGAATATTTTGGGTACATTCGTTGCAGCTCCCTTTTAAGGTCTTGATACCTCTCCTCCTTTTCTTTCTCCTTGGCAGTGATTTTGTATTCGGACGGAGCCGAGAATTCGATCACGAATATAGTTCGTTTCTCGAAGTCTTGGAGAACGATGTCAGGCTTTGAGTGTGCAACGGAGACTGCTGTCCGAACATCGTAGTTCCAGAAAATTTGGCACTTCTCATTTTGGACAATTGACTCTATCTCCCTTGGAGCGTTCGGCAGGTTAGGGTCGCGGCCAACACCGTAATAGCGACAAAGATGGTAATAAAGCAATATTAGAGGCGCATTATGTCTGTAGTTATACGTCGTTCCTGCGTGGGTGGGACACCCCGATAGTATGTGCTCTAGGTACTCAGCGCGTGTATGACAAGCTCTGCACCTATCGCTGGGAACTTCTTCACATCAAATGCGGTCACGGTGTGCTAAGGTGGAAATGACACCGTTCTGGCATGCGAAAATAAAACCCTCTGTACCTGAATTAAGCTCTGATGATCTGAGGAAAGCAAAAGTTTGCTCCTTCGACAAGGACTGTTTTTCTACATTTCTGTAAAATTTTCTGTGCATTTTCTTGTCGAGTAGCAGCTGGGGAAATTTTTCAATCTCTGCTTTCCTCACTTCGGCTTTTAGAAGTGTTTTTGTTATGAAGACACTGGAGATTCAGAAGTCCGCGTCCCCCTTGACGGCGTGAAATTTATAATCCCGGAACTGACGAATTTTGATATGCAAGCTTTTATACATATGCATGATCTTACGTGTGGTGATATCAAGGGCCGTAAGTTCGTTCTTCGTCAATTGAACAACCCCAAACGAGTAGAGTAGAACCGGGACGGCAAGCATGTTAGTCGCAGATACCTTGTTCAACGCCGACAGATTGGAAGACCAAATTTGTCGAAAAAGATGCTTGCATCTGCTTCGGAGAGACTACTTCACTGAATTTACGTCCTGAATGTGGCTTTGAGCACGCCGAGGTATGTATAGGTCTCTCCAGTATTAAGATGTCTAATAACACTTATATCCACAAGCTCAGGGTCCTTGGGAACGCCAGTAATCTTTCCATTCTTCAGATTAATTTTGGTACACTTGTCCAATCCAAAGTCCATCTCAATCTCTCATGTGTACTTTTTAACGATATTTATAGCCGTTTGAAGTTTGCTTTTACCAGATGCCATAGATCTTCAGGTCATCCATATAAAATACATGAGTGACCTTATGCTCGCGCTGATTAGTGTCGCCACAGAGGTATCATATAGAGGTATATATATATATATATTTTTTTTTTATTATATATATTTTAAATAAATATAATTTTACGTAAATTTAATGAAGAATGTAGTATTTTTAACCAAAATAGTATCAATCAAAGAATCCAGTAAAAAATTGATAATCTTATAAAATTTTATAAAACTGCCATACAATCATTTTAAAAAGTGACAAATGTTCTTATTCTATTTTCCGAAATATTAAGTAATATTTCAAACTTCAAAAACAGCGAGTCGATACAATGAAAAGCTTAATTCATGGTCACAAGTTAGCTCTGACTTACATTTTTTGCGATTCATTTCTCTAATGAGAAGAAGTCACACCTTATGCGCTACCCAGCGCCTTATAATTCCGGCCAGAATTATCAGTGCACTAAAACAAATCGTATTAAAAAAACATGTCTCTTTTTCCTCGTGGATTTCTCAACGAGAAATAAAGCTAGAATGATATTCTAAAACCCCTTTCGAAAGCGAATTAAATTTCGCGTCGATCGAGCCCTACTTGAAATATTGTAGATAAACAGGGGCCGAGATAGTATGTGAGAAATACCGACCTATTTTCCGTTTTTGATCAATTTTCGATTTTCAACTTCCACTTTCTGTCAGTAGCGGCGTAAGGGGCGGTGGAGGCAGTCCGCTCCGTGTGCCAAGCCCCAAGGGGTGACAATAAGGGGCAGTGAGGGGTGACAATTTCAGGGGCGCAGCGAGCGTCTTGAATTTTGTGGGGTGAGAATTGCCATGAATGCCAACTCAATAAGTGTACTTTATCATCGAAACAGGGCTAGCCACTTGGCATGACCATTTGGAGGGGGGCGGGGGGTGTCACACCGCAATCGCCCCGGGTGCCAATCCATGCTACTATACTACCCATGCCACTGCTTTCTGTATGCTTCAGGGGAGTGAATGAAAAAAAATAAAACTTCTATTTTAAGTTTAAAACCTCCTGTTTAAAATGAGACCAAGAAGATAATAATAGATATTTCTGATTCTCGAATTATCATGAAAAATGTGGAATCGTGCCTAAGCCGAAAATCGGTCAATCGATTGGTGACCGCAGTGTATCGTCTCTTGTTTCCTATGCGTGAACAAAAGATGGAATTTCGACTGCCGCTTGACGAACCGATTTCCGCCTTGTGCACTCTTCCACATTTTGCATGGTAATTCAAGAACCACTCAATATTTTATTATGTTCTTGGTTTCATTTTGAAGAGGAGATTTTAAACTTAAATTCATCTAGGTTTCAATTCTTTCCATTCACTTCTCTGAAGGATACACAAAGTGGAAGTTGAGAATAGAAAATTGGTCAGGAACAGAAAATACTCCAAGTAGGTCTCCATCGACGCGAAATTCAATAAACTTTCTAACTTTTTGAAAAAAATCTTTCTAACCTTATTTATCACTGAGATAACCACTAGAAAAGAGAGGCATGTTTTTACTACGATTTATTTCAGTGGACTGACAATTCTGACCGGTACTGTAGTTCGGAACTACAGGATCCCCGCTACTGAGAGCATTAGATCCGAACTTCTTGACGTAAAATACGGCTGCGGTATACTAAGGTGGAAATAACATCGTTCTGACACGCGAAAATGAAACTCTCTGTGCCTGAATAAAGTCCGGATGATCGAAGGAAAGCAAAAATTAGCTCCGTCGGCAAGGACTGATCTTTTCCATTTCTGTAAAAGTTTCTGTGCTTTTACTTGTCGAGGTGCTGTTACAGGTAGTTGTTGACCTCAGCTTTCTTTCCCGGGCTTTTACGGCATTTATGGCATGGGATGTATAAGGGTGGAACAAACGAGTTGATATGTAAGATCTTATTCTGCATATGCATTATCTTACGCGTGGCAATTTCGAGGATAGAGGAGAACCGGGACAGCAAGCATGTTAGTCACAGATATCTTGTTCAATGCCAACAGATTGCAAGACCACATCTGTCGAAGGAGACGCTTGTATCTGCTTCGGAGAGCCTGCTTCACTGATATTATATCCTGAATGCGGCTCTCAGGCATGCCTGTAGGTAGCCATAGGTATATGCCATAGGTAGATCTCACCAGCGCCGAGGTATCTAATAGCATTCATATCCACGAGCTCTGGGTCCTCCAGAACGCCAGCAAGTCGTCCTCGCTTCAGATAAATTTCTCGTGTGTCAGTACACTTATACGATCCTCAAATCGTTGCAGAGGTATCAGCACGAGAATTGCGTAGTGCGAGAGATAGTGGCAGAAGTGTGATGCAAAAGAGGAGAAGGCTAGTGGTGTCTATGTATCCCACTATGTGTGGATGAACCTTTAAACTTTCAAACAAATAGATGATAAGTCTATGGGAAATTGAATCTAAAGCTTTCTGGTAATCAATCCAAATAATTGACAGATTGCGGTTATAGAATGCAGCGTCCTTGTACATTGATGCTCCTGTCGATTAGCAGACTCACCCGACAGCCTGCTATACCCTTTTTCGATCCACGTTGTTCGTAAATATCTCTCCACAGACACAAAACTTTCCAAACAATCCTATCGTTCAAGATAGCTGTAAAGATCTTATACAGCGTGTTCAGACAAGTTATTGGCCTGTATTTCCTTGGGTTGGCCAAGTCGCCTTTCTTCGGTAGGAGTACAGAGCGTCCTACCACCACCCACTGCGGAATAGGCATCTCTGCATCTAAATATGACGTGAAGATCCGGACCAGATGTTAGTGTGTAGAAGTAAACTTCTTCCATAAGAAGTTCCTGATACCATCTTGTCCACCTTAGTATAACGTAGCCGCATTTTACGTCAAGAAGTTCCCAGAGATAGGTGCAGAACGTTTCATGCACACACTGCGGCACTAATAGTGCTTTACTACTATCTTTGTCATCCTTACGGTGTTGCTCATGACCCTGCTGCCCTGCCGAACGCTGCGAGGGAGATAGAGTCAATTGTCCAGAACGAGAAGAGCCGAATTTCCTCGGCTCCGGCCGACTACGACATCACAGTCAAGGAGAAGGAAAAGGATGAGAAATATCGAGACCGTATAAGGAAGCTGCGGCGATTTTAGACAGAATATTCAATTCAAATGATTTTCCTTGCTTTCGGTGCTCTCGGAAGTGCGAAACTATTACTGGTCCGTAACCTGAAAGCCATACCCATGCGTCAAAAATTGCCGAGGCACTTGCGAGCTGAATGCAAACAGCTGTCATCCTTGGGACGCTCCGTGTCCTCAAGATACACGAGGGTTTCACCGGACTGTCGTTGTGATTTCATTTCAAGTGCATACCTTCATGTTTGGGACTCGTCTTTAATTCCTCCACTCTATTAAAATAAGCTGTGCACGATTTTGAGGTTCCTGAGATACTCTGACAGAAGGCAGGTTCCCTCTTCCTTAATATTTTTATCGATTTGGACCACATTCTCTCAGAAGTCTACCAACAGGGAAATCAGCATTTCATCGTCTATACTCTATATAGTCTATACCCTTTGACCACAGCATCATAAACGCTCCCTTAATTTAGTATTATGACCAATCTTCCACGTCCTCACAACTTGTCATTGTTCTTCGCCAGAGCCGTTCTCATTTTAATCTTCTAAGTCGCTACCCTTGCACATTTCTTAATATAAAATAAACTCTTGATCTCAATTCCTATATCGATGCAATTGGCCCTGAACCTGCTCCCTTAGTCCAGGACCTTCTGTTCCGAAGATAAATGAAGTAAATTCTGACCACCGTGCATGTTCTTAAATTTGCCATCGTTTAGGACATAACAAATTGGATATAATATAATGAAAACATGATTGAAGATAGTAGAAAGTTTTGTAGGAGAAATAAAATAAATAGGCAGTGATAAAACGGAATAGAATTAATTTCGAGGAAGAAGAGCAGATTAAAGAGATAAAATCTGATATAAAAATGATGAACTTTTTGGAAAAGGCAAAAAGTATGCATAATTATTAAAAAGAGAAAAATTATAACAATTGTTCAAACGGAATACAGAAGGATAGATTTTTTCGGAAGAGGAATAGGACTGGCCGACAATAGGAATAGAAATAATAATTAATCAATTCGGGTAGAAAAGGACTGAATTCCTTGAAATCAGAATAAGGTAAAACGGGATAAATTGGTATAAAAAGGATATCACTACTGATAACGAGGTGGTGAAAGGAGGTAGGGTTCTAATTAATATTTTCATCAACTTATATCAATCATGAGCTGAACATTGTGTCCCCCATTTTTTGACATTTTTGGAAGAATCACTATGCCTCAGGCAATTCAGCAAATGCCAAATTACCACAAAAATCTGTTCAATAAATATTATTGTTTTAAAAAAAGTGTTCCTTCACCCCCCACCAATTTAGGATTTTGAGTACCAAAAAAAATGTTTTCTAATACTTTGGACTATTGAATTCAAGAACTTAATACGTAAACTTAGATCACCATTTTTTGACAATAATGAAAATTCATTACAGCTAAGATGTAATAGAAGAACTCATATCGTTAAATAATAAATGTATAACTTTTAAATTCTCAGTCATAGAGGGTTCGATGGTCATTTTAATTTCTATGAATAATTTCCTACACATTTTCTGTATATCTTCGCCAAAAGAAAGAACCTGCTAGTTTTTAAGCTACTAGTAATTTTTCTTGAAGAAACCCTAATTTGACTGTACTTCAATTAGAAGTACTGATAACGAGGTGGGAAAAGGAGGAGGGGGGAATGGTGTCATGTTTTATGCCACTGGATTACTAATTAATATTTTTTATGTTTTTTGACTGATTTTGAAGTGCTCTAAGTACGCTTTTTCGCACCACCAAAAAATTAATCGGGAATAATATTTTTTATTGTTCTTTGACTAATTTTGAATGAGTTTAAATGTACTCCTTCGCAAAATCAAGAAAAATAATTCCGCTCGATTACAAGTTCTTGTAATCACGGTTTTTTTATCAAGTCACTTGACTAATTTATGATGTTTTAACATACCCGATAGAGTATCTCCGTAGTGACACTTTCCTCAATTTGTCAATAGGTGTGTTAGGAATTTTTTATGATGATAAAATTATTGAAACCATAAAATTACAAAAATCATCATTGATAGTGATAGGTGGGGTCCCTTTAGATAACGAGGATCCCGAGGGATATATGGCACATGGAAAAAGTACGACGGACAGACCTGACCGAAAGTATAAAGGTTTCAGCCCGGGGCTACGAAACCCTAAAAAATGGAGAAAATTATCGAAAAGAGAAGCATATGGTAGAGTAGGAGAAAGACTAAGCACAATTGGATAGAAATGGATAAACCTGCACCCATATCCCTTTTTATTTTTCTTTATAGAGCATATTGAATTTTCCTTGTATTTAAATATCTTACTATCGAATATATAGGTGTTTCTATTAATTACAAGTTTCCAGATAGATTTGCATGTATCAGTCAAGTCAGTTCGTCCCTGGTCACGTGGCCGAGATTCGTAAACGCAGTAGCAACAGAAGCTTGTAGTTCTACACAAAATCCGCATTCCTGAAGCGTTGCAGTGATCGGTTCGTCCACCTCGAAATATTTTTTCCTGGGATTCCTCCTTATCAGATGCCCGCTTTTGGTCTCCCACTGTGCAGTTAACTACCCACAATCTGCATCGAGCCACCTCCTTCCAAAAGCGTGTCCTCAAAAACCAATGATACAACGGCAAGGTATATTGACTGTTGTACATCCAAATCTATATTCGTCGAAACCTAAATCTCATTCTATAATTTCTGTCCTTTTCAATCCTCGTCTATCCTATTCTTTTCTATGCCTATCTAATGCTGTTCATTTTTTTCGACTTTTCTATTCAGCGTCTTTCCAAAAACATAGAATAAAGTGGTGAAAACGGTACGATTTTGAAACTTCTAGAGCTTTAAATGAAATCAGTAATAACAATTGGAAAACAATTTTCAACAATTTAAATTTGAGAGCAAAAAGTGTTTAATGCTTCATTTCAAAAATATAAAACTTGAAGCGTTTTTAATTTGCAATTGTCTAATTCTCAAAATTTCAACCTTCGTCCATTCGAGTTTTAATGTAATTTATAATCGTTCAAGTATAAAGACATTAATTTTTAAATTGCACAATTTCGAATGATTTGAACTTGAACCAAAAAATATTGCACTTTCAAATCTAAAAATTGTTGTCATTGGAACGCTTTGTAAAATAGTTTCTTCCAATTTGAAATAAAATATTACGATTCTGAAAGATTCAATTTAAACAATATTTAATTTCAGATGCTACTAGTTTAAAATTTCCAGCTTATAAATTTTTAAACTGATTTAATTGCGTTTTTAGAGCCTTTTAATAAAAAAATATTTGACTATGAAGGATTTTAATTGGAAATTATACTACGTATAAAGTGTACATTCACATTTCTTAAATTTCAAAAGCTCAATTTAATATTTTTCAAATTTTAACATTTTTAATTTGAAATTATTCGATTTTGATCGTTCTGAAATAATAATAATTAAAGTATTATAAAAGGCTTTCCTTTCTGATTCTGTAACTTAAAAAATTTTAATTTAAAACTAAACAATTTTCAGTGTTTCAATCTAAGCTTATTCAGCAATTTCAATTCAAAGTTTTTCTATTTCAAATGGTTTTTGCTACTTACTCAATATTGAAGACTTCAAATTTAAAATTCCAACAACTATTAATTCTTTTAATTTAAAATAAATTATATAATAATAATAAATTAATTAATCGATTAATTCATAATCACGTCTGCCATACCATAATCACGTCAACAGCCATACCACGCTGAAAAAACCAGTTCTCGTCAGATCACTGAAGTTAAGCAGCGTTGGGCGCGGTTCGCACTTGGATGGGTGACCATTCGAGAAAACTGAGTGCTGTTGGCACATCGTGGGTGTGGTGAGCCCACACTTGTAGTTATTTACTACAAGTTATCAACCTAGAAACACTACCCGAATCGGGTAGTGTCACGCCTACCCCGAAAGGGAAATGGCTTAATGGTATACATACGTCTCGACCTAACATTATTCAATATAAAATTATTCAATATTTTAATCTATAACTATTGAATTTTAAATTTCTCTAAAAGTGAAAAAGTGACTCGCTGACGGGCTTGAAGTGAACAATAAATTACGGCATTGTAAATTTTGAAATTATGTAAGTTCTGAATTAACTAGCACTCAGAGAAAAATTTGTCTAGAAGCCAAAGCATCATCCTCTTGCCTGTTTTGTATTGAACCACGTGAAAATATTTTGTACAGGAGCAGAATTATTTAGCTGTGAGATTATAAGAAGTTCGTCGCAAAGGAAAATTTTTGCTGCAAAAAGAATCTTTCGGAGACAAATGAAAATCCTTTTAATCGTAAATTTAATAGGATATTCCACTTGTGTCAAAAAGCATCCTTTTGACACAAGAGGACATTTTTAGAGTTAGTTACAAAGTTAGTCACTTAAAAAATAAAATTGTCAAAATTTAAGTGTGAAAATTAAACCCTTTCACAATTATTCTTTAAAATTCAACAATTAAAAATTACAAGTTCTTTAAAATATAACATTTCTCGTTGGAATCGTAGCTATTTTAAAGAATTTGACAACGAATTTCCGCAATATCACATTATTTCATGGTATCAAAAAGTTTTGTTTTCTGCTATTTTGCACTGCCCTGATTAAATTTTCAGGCGAATACGAGCACTTCTGATAAAAATTCGGCTTTAGACGGTGTGGTATTTAGGGACTCCATATGATTGAGTACGTTAGACATTACCTGGAGTTTTACTGACTGTTGAAATATTTGGGGTATTTGGGACTTGAGGGTTAAGTTAATGAATTAGTGTCTGTTGATCTCCTGTGAAATGGGAAGTTGAGATACAGGCCGAAAGGTTGGATTCTCTATATATGTAATAGTCCAAAAGGGATGCATGTGAGTAATAAATTTAAAACATTTAAAAATACTCAGGTAACTATTACAATATTTAGAACCACCTTGTGCTCCCAAGGGGGAAATTATTGTAGCACCTCAATACTGGCGAAACCTCTAATGATATGCAACTACTGGCCTGATACCAAGCTAGTAGTGTGAACGGTAACCAGTACCTTTTATTGTAATTGTCCCAGTACTGACTTACAATTGCACTACTATCCAGTACTGGTACTGACCTGGTACGGCGCCAGTTGTGCGCCATTAGTGTGCAAGGAGAAAAAAATATAGTTATCATTAGGGATGTTTCCAGTACCAGGCCAGTACTCTACATAGTCTGGCGCAGTGCAGAGTCAGTAGTAAATCCCCCCCTGGACCTTTCCAAAATGTGTCTTCAAGAAGAAATGATACCGCGTTGTGGTATATTTACTGATTCAACCCATCAAGTGAATTATCTCGTATTTTCTTTCTCCTGGTTCCCAAGTAGCCAAGCAAAGGTCAATTAAAGTTGAGCAACGCTCTCCTTATCAGTGCAAACATGCTCTTCATGTGTTATGCGTTTAGTTGGAGAGATCAAACTTGAAGCCACATTCGTGAACGTCTGTCGTACTATCAATCAATCATCAATCTCGAATCCGCACAAATGTCTGTCTTTGATGTTTAATGTTTTCTTACCTAAATACTTTTGTTTGGCTTATTCCGTTTCGTGTTTTCTTCCGGTTAACTTTCCAGCACGTGTGAGTTTATACGTGTGTGCTGGTTTATCGTTTTTCAACGTCAATAATGCCAGTATGAAAGTGATTCAAGAAACAAGGCTTCTGAGGGATAGACCCATGTGACGTCAGATGTTCAAATTATGCGATAATGCAAAGTGTTAAACACGTCCGTGGCTGGAATGATGAATGATAACAGATCGTACTTTAGATCGTTTTTTCCAGTGCTGCAGAAATATTTACTGCCATGGACTTGAAGCACATTTTTTTTCAGTAACTTGCTTGTTGTTGCTGTTTTATAGCTGTAAATTCATGGTAAATTTCCAGAAAGTTTTCAAACATTTGAATTCACACATTCTTAAGTTTGTTTTTCTGAATTTTAGGTGATATCAAATTTATGAAAGAGCCGAAGTGCTGAGGCGGAATTCCACTGTAGAGAGCTGCAAGTTCTCCTTAACAAACAAAAAATAACAGTGAAATTTTCTGAAGAAAATAACTCGAAAAACAGGTCCTCCGCTTTTCGATTATTAAGGTTTTTGATTTTGGCTTTGTGTATTTTATGTTGAAAGTAGATATACTTAAAATTAAACATTTAGAAACGCATCTCTTCTTACAAAAATAAATTGGAACATAATCTTTTTCAATAACAAACTGAATTATAATAAATATATTTTCTTATGGATTGTGACATTTAATTTGAAATATTGAATTTAAAATAATTGTGCACAAGAAAACGGGATTAGGTTGACAAAATATTGGCCTAACAACTCTTACATTAGCTGTGTTTAACAGAATTTTTTCAGCACTCTTCTCGAGTCAGTAGTAATGGAAGGTTATGCTCAGACTTTTAAAAGGATTGTACCTACTTCAACCTGCGACTTCCAAAAGTATTTCGAGAAAATCACTGAATATTAATTTTCGTAATTTATTATTTATTTATTCTGTCTTCTTTACTTACTAAAAAAATTATATGATATTAATA
Source organism: Andricus curvator (assembly GCA_932195095.1). Classification (NCBI taxonomy): domain Eukaryota; kingdom Metazoa; phylum Arthropoda; class Insecta; order Hymenoptera; family Cynipidae; genus Andricus; species Andricus curvator. The sequence continues at coordinate 166,428 of CAKNYM010052080.1, forward strand.
TATGTGACGTTCCGCAAGGCAGGGGCCCATATTGTCGATGGTACTTTAGGAGACATTCGCGTTTTTGTAAGCAAAGGTCAAAAGTATCGATTTTGGGGCCTTGATTGGACATCATGCTTCAATATATACTCTATCTCATGATATTATACTTATGTCACACACTCGCCACTTTTAAATGCCGGGAATTTATCTGACTATGTGCCCCTGTATGTAACTCCATAATAACAAAGTGGGCCCTTTCCTTGCGGAACGGCACATATTATTAAAATTTCTAAGAAGATAATACCATTTAAAAAATCTCTTGATAGCATGACCCGGCAAAAAAAAATCGGAGGACACTTCAAAGATAAAAAAGTCATAATACAAAAATTAATCAAACAGGTGGCGTAGGTGCAAAGTCATTGTCAAGAGACAAGGAGGCATCATTAGCTCAGTGGTAAGGAAGAATTGACAGGGCTTTATGAGTAGTGGGAGTTGGAGCTCAAATAATCATTGATAATAAATCAGAGGGAAAAGGCTTCCTCACTTGAAAAAGACATGTGATGCTTCGAGACACCACTGGGCAGGTCTTTCAGGGACAAATATTCCCAGGAAAATTCTTTCTTTCTTAAAAAGGGAGGGTTGGAAAGGGGAACTTTTTTCCAACGGTGTCGCGAAGTATCACATGTTTCCTGAGAAAAGACTTGTTTTGGAAAGTCTTTTGCACAGAAGAAATTTCTCGGGAAGATCTGTCCAATGACGCTACGAAGTATTATCTTTTTTATATCCAATTTTTAAAGTTTGGATGTGATTTCCTGGGAAGACTTATACTGGGCAGTCTATTCCGGAGAAGACGTTTCTCATGTAGATCTGTCCAATGATTCCACGAAGCATCACACGTCTTTTTCAAGTGGGAAAGCGATTTTCTGAGAACACTCGTTCTGTGAAGTATTTTCCGGAGAAGACTTGTCCCGGGAAGATCTTTTCAGTGCAACCTCGAAGCATCACATGTTTTTTAAAGCTGGGAAATGATTTCCTAAAACGACTTGTCTAATGTAACCAGAGTCCTATAATCTAAATGTGTTTTCTTCTTTTTTTTTTTAATAAATAGATATTCAAAAGTGCCTTAAGCTGAATTATTGCTGGCAAGGGATGTCAGGGGATAGGATGTCCTGTGAAGAACTGTCCAATGGTGCCTCGAAGCATCACACGTCTTTTTCAAGTTGAGATGAAATTTCCTTGCAAAACTTGTCCTGGGAAGACAAGGAAGTCCCAGTTTACCTTTAAAAGGTAGAATTCAACTTTCTCTTATTAGAATAGATTTCCCGGTAGGGCTTTGCCTTTGAGAAGAGATGTCTGAGGAAGACAGGTCCCAGAAAGACCTGCACGTCCAATGATGTACCGAAGCATCACATGTTTTGTCAAGCCAAGAAGTGATTTCCTAGGAAGACTAGGAAATAAAGAAATGCTCTAGTTCACCTTTAAAAGGTAGACTTTAACTTTTGTTCATGGGAATAGATTTCCCAGGAGGGCTTTGCCTTTGGGAATGGATGGAGATGGGATGTCCTGCACGCAGAGAAAAAATCTGCTGTACTTACAGGATTTTGAATTAAAATACGGACAGTATAGATTTTCTGTGCAGTATCCGTAAATTTGTAAAAATACTGAAAATTCTCTAAACTCTACAAAAAACGCAATAAGTTTTACAGAAAAGCTATACTATCCCTATTTTAACTGAAAATCGGGTAACATTAGCAAAATCATTTTTCTATATGTGGAACGACTTGTCTAAGGAAGACCTGTCCAGTGGACATGGTACCTCGAAGCATGACACATCTTTTTAAAGTTGTGAAGTGATTTTCTGGGAAGAGTAGTTCTAGCATCACATCCTTTTTTTATGATGGAACACTTCTCCCTGGAAGCCCTATTCAGTGTTGCCAGGAAGCATGAAAAGTCCAGTATATTACCTCAAAGCATTACATGTTTTTTCAAGCAGGGAACTGATTTCCTGAAAAAACTTATGAAATGTAACCCATAGCCTGAGAGTCTGAATATTTTTTAATTGGGAAAGGATATCCTTAACTTCAACTGGTGTAGCTTGTCCCAACTCCAGTAAACTTATGGTGGTGTAAGGTGTTCCAATATACTTTGTGGCAAAACCTTTCTTCTTTATAATGCATTTACACATTTGTATGCAAATTTAAACAAATGTTTGTACTTTTTTGCAAGTTTTTTGTAACATTTTGGAACAAGTCGCAGTTTTTTTGTAACTCAAATACTACAAGTCTTTTTTGCTTTTAATACTTCCAATTTGAAAATTGAAATTTTAATCAACAGCTCAATTTAAGAAAAGAAGGGCCTCGAGAGAAAAAAATCCCCTCAATGTTTTCGAAAATTAATGACATTTTCCAATCAAACTTTTATTGAATCGATTCAGCAACTGAATATTTAGAAATTAAATTTTTATTTTTTCCTCGCTTTTTTCCTTAAATTGAAAGTGGCTCTCCTGAAAAATCGTAAAAATTGCATTTATGACCTTTGGGAACGCCACACTTCAACTGTTTCGTCAATTCTATTGAAAGGACCATCACATATTACGTAAAAATAAAAACTCGTGGGGGGGGGTGTCAATTTGTTACGCCCATGTTAAATTTACAAATATTTACTATAGAAACAGCGTTACGTGGAGGGCGGGTGTGGGAATTTGTCGAAAAACAATTACTTAATATGTGTGCCTTTCCTAATCTCTTTCAATTTGGTTTATTTCCATTGGATTGCGTTGAATTAAGTATTTAGTTATATTTTTTGAGTGTTACACCGAGAAAAATCTGTTCCAAATTTCGTGCGATTATAGCATGACATTGTTCAGGTCAGTACGAAAAAAGCACGAAATCCGGGTTTTTAGTATGATCTTTTTGCTTACGGAAATGGTACTAGCGTCCCATGCAAAATTAGTAACAGATTTTTCTCGAGTTAGTTAGATAATAGTAAAATCAAAGTAAGGCATAAGTTTTTACCTGTAATGCTAATGGTAACCCGTTATTACATTTATTTCTAAAAGTAACGGTAAGTGCAAGGTGTTATTTTTGAGTATTAACATACTAAGCGAACACTGCTTGCCGTCAATTGTTTGCAACGTTTTATTCCGATTTATAATAAAAAAGAACACCTCGCGGAATTTAGTGTGGGTGATGCATTCTTAATTTCCTGATCTCCTTATCAGAATAGGTAAAGGAGAGAAGCGAAGAATGAAAGCCAATACTGGATGTTGCCGTGTACTGGATGTTGCCGTGTACTGCATGAAAAGCCCTCCCTGCGGCGCGGCGCCGCGTCGACACTATAAGTAAGTCTCGCGCTGCGGGTGGCGACTTAATGTCGTTGCCGCGTCCGTGGCGCCAAGAGGAAGGCCGATCGCGATAATTCGTCGAGACACTCCGACTCGTCGATACGTGCGTTGATCAATTCAAGAAAAATAGAAATAAAAGTTCAATCCCTCGGCAGCACAACCGTTCCGATTCTCGAAGTATCCAGTCGCAGTTTTTCCCATCTTAGCGACGCTTTTCCACGACCCCCAATACCGCGAATCCAACTCGCATCAATACAAGAAATCAATAGCAATAGTTCTCTGAAACAGAACATTTCTTTCATATAAATAAACCCAAGTGATCCAAGTGTCAGTGCAACTCTGTCTGTGCAGTGATGCCAAAAAAGATGCGGATTTCCAATTAAGTTTCTTCACATGTTGGTGACCCCCAATGCATCAATGAACAATCCCCATCAATTGATCTATTTCTAAAATCGACTGATTCTTTTTCCAAAAGTAAGCAGAATAATTTTTCATTCGAAATATTTCCCTTTTTCCATTTTTCTCGTGTGCCTTGAGTAAATATAATATACTGGTTTCTGAGTAAGTGGTACCAGTGAGACCAATCGGAGCGACTGGTGCGGCCCTTTTCGCTCTGCGTTGGCTCGCGCGAGACCAATCGCAAGGGAGATTGATTGACAAGAAGTGATAAGAAGTGTGTGGTGGATCAAAAAGAGAGGAGGAAAGGGGGGTGCGCATGGTCTATCGGGGATCATCGCTCATGGATATTTGGCGTGTAGATGGTGATTAGAGTCCACAGCAATAGTATAGAACCATGTCTGGATTACTGTACACGCTGCTGGGGTTGGCGGCCAGCTCGAGCCTACATTGTGCTGTGAGGAGAGAAATTAGCCCTTGCACCTGTCGCCAAGAGGCGCCAATTATTAACCCTAGTTCTAATGGTAACGGGAACAATGCAAATGGAAATACGCATGTTCACGTGGAACGAATCGAGGTTGTTTGTGAACGTATGGAGTCCTTTGATCAAGTCGCGGAAGCGCTTCGCGGCAAATTTACCCCCGAACAGCAAATCACCTTAAGGGTGTCTCACTCTCAACTTCGGGATATTTCGAGGCATGACTTCAAGGAACTGAGGATGTCGATCTCGAGGCTGGATCTTAATCATGATCATCTCGTGTGAGTACCATGCCAAACTCATCAATTATAGTCGAGGAAAACAATATCTTAATCCTTAACAAGATTCTTTGCAAATGAGTTAAAGTGACATTTCATTAATTTAATTTCTTATATAGTTCCGTGAGTTCTACTTGATTCCATTAAATTATGGTTAATTCTATATTGAGTAACGGTGAATTCCATTGATTTACATTGAATCCCCTTAAATAACGTTCAGTTCGACAAAACAATATTGAATTCCACCAACTCAGAAAAAAATTTTCTTGAACGAACGAAACTGTTTTCTTGTTACACATGAAAATTTGGTTCAATCAAACAAACATTGGTCAATTCAATAAAATATTTTATTTATCCAACCAAATATTTGGGTTGAATCATCCAAATACTCCATCAACCAAAGGATTTGGTTGAAACAACCAAAAAAATTAGTTGGGCCTACCAAATATTTTATTGTTCATATAATAACTATATTCTATGGTTGAATCAACAAAAATTTTGTTGGTTCAACCAAATCGTTTTCTGACTGCTGGAATTCGTTGAATTAACCTCTAATTCAGTTGAATCATTAATTTGTGTTTGAATTATTAGTTGAATATCACATAAATATATTGAATTTCGTTTATTTCTATCACGTTCCTTTGTATTTCTTCAAATTATATTGAATTCAGTTCAAGCATCTTTGAATTGAGTTACATTTATTTAAATTCATTTGAATTCATCTTGAATTCAGTTAAATGTTCTTGAATTCAGTAGAATTCATGATTATTATTAAATTCCATTCAGTTGAGTTCCAACTTATTGTTTGAATTTCTATTGAATTTCATTAAATTCCATTGAATTCTGATGAATTCCATTCAATTCTCTATTCTCTTGTATCCATCCTTAATTCAATTCGGTTCAGTTCTAAACAATTCATTTGCATTTTATTTTTCAAAAAACGTTAAAATTTAAAAGAGAAGAGGTTTTTCACGAATTTACAAAACAAAAATTCTATTTGAAAAAACTGTAAAAAAGTAAATATAAATGTAATTTAAAGTACAACTTGAAAACATCCCAATCACAGAAAAACAATGTAATCTTTATATTGATTTCAGAGTAATCTTTACCGTCAACTCTATTAAATCTTGTTTTGTTTCGATGCGAAAAAATTAAACTTTATCCACCTGAAAATTACCCGCAACAAATATTAACTTCTGTTTTTTCTGTGAAAAGGCAGTCGGTAAAAAGGTGGTTCTGGGTCCAAGTCCGATTGGATCCTATACATGAACTCATGGTCTCTCAAAAATGAATAGTTTTGGAGATATGTATATAAAAGAATAAAGCCAAGGTCGTAGCCACGTGAGAGATCAACAGGGTTCGATCCCCCCCCACCTGAAATTCTTGAAACATGTACGTAATATACATATACTTTCCTGTATGGGAAATATTCTTATAAGAAACTACCAATGAAAGTTTTATTGTCAGGGTGGGAATTATAGGATAATTGAAGATTATACTTTTAAAAGTTCTTTTGATACTGAACAGAAAGAAGAAGCTTTATTTTGAGATAGAGCATTCTGTTTTAAGTCGAAGGGACCTTGTTTTAAGACCAAAAATAGTCTTAAGGCTAACCTCAGGCAAATAGTAAGGTTAAATCTATTCAATAAATTTGTTCAATAATAAATTATAAATATAACACTTCCCACGATCGACCCACGATCGACTATATTTTCCTCGTGCAAATACAAATTTTCTTAATATCCATACGTATTTATTCATATACAGAATCTAGATATATTATTTTTTCCAGTTTTAAGTTTCAATTTTAGTTTTAACTTAATCAATACTTACTGTCGCAGCTAAACGAGTACTTGTTATGCCTAGGAAATGGGAAAAAACATTGAGTAACGCTTTGGAATAAATAGTCATGAGTCTTACTTGATAGGATCATACAGAAAAAGTTTAACTTTTGTGAAAGCTTAATTTAAGTACACTGAAAATTAATCCTATTTTTAGCTTCAATTTAGTTTAAACATATTTTTAATCAACAAGATCCTTTTGACTTAAAGTAGGATCATATTTCTAAAAATAAAGTTTTTTTTTTTCTGTTCAGCATTAGAAGAACTTTGAAAAGTAAAAATTCCAAATTATCACTAATTTCCTCCCTGATAAAAAGAGCATCATTGTCAGTTTCTTAAGCATTTTTTTTTCGTAGAATGCGAAAATGAAGGAATTGTTTTGTTTCGCGTAAATTTGGGGACATAAAATCGTTGATTCTTTTGGGACATTATTCTTTTTTCCTTAGGTTTTCAGCTTTCTGCTGAAGTCCGGAATAAATTACATACAATTCGGATAGTGCTTGAAGAAACCTTTCATTTTAAACAAAGAACATCAAAATATCTTTAGTACTTTAAATAACAAATTTAATTGAAAAAAAATTATAAATATCTCAAAAATAGCTCGTTTTTCGAGTCCAGGTTGTGTAGGATTAAACGTGCTGATAAATAGTAAGGATTCAATTGGTCTTGGGCCCAGAACCTCCCTCTTTAGTAGCTATTACCCTTTCGTAGTATTGGTTAATAATTACAGTGACGGATTCAGGTATTTGTCGCCCTTAGGCTAACAGAAATTTACTACTCGATTTTGAATCCACAGTAAGACATGTAGTTATCAAATTTTGCCGCCCTAGCCTGCAGCCTATGTAGCCGATATGGTAAATCCTCCACTGAATAAATAATTAATAAAAAGAAACTCGGAAATTCAGATGCTTTATTTTAGTAGCCATTAAATTGAAAGCATATAAGTTTTGTAAAACATGAAATAAGACAGAACCCCGCACCAAATACATGGTAAAAAAGGTCCTGGCGGAATTTTCAAAGTTTTTGATATTTTTTAGTTTATGCTCTGCTGATCAAAAAATCCTTATGGCAAAAACTCAAATTATGAACAGTTTTTGCGCTACGACGATTTAAAAGTCAGCTTTTGGTACATATTTTTACCTGTGGAGTGGAATATGTCACAGACGTTATTTCCACCCTTTGCATTGCTCTCGTGCAAGTTTATGTAGAAAAAGAATTGCACAGACGAACAATGCGATGTAATCGCGTTGAAAGTGATAAGCGCTAAGCGTTCGGGCGATGCGCTAAGCGCTTAGGCAATGCACAAAGCGTTCATATAATTGCATGTTATCCACCCAGAAAAAAAATTTTCTTCATTCAACAAAATGGTTGTGTTGGCCGCATTTGGTTGATTTCAGACAATATTTTTGTTAAATGAACAAAATTTTTGTTTAGATGGCCAAATTCGTTTGGTTCAATTAATCAAAGTTTTTGGTTCAATCGTTTTGTTGATTTTAGAAAATATTTTATTGACTTTACAAAATTTTTTAGTTGGATCTACCTAATAATCTAAGCGATCATTTTACTATAATTAAGAAAAATATTTTGTTGATTCAACCAAAATATTTTGTTGAAAGCTTCGTAAAAGTGACGGACGCTTGCGAACTTAGTGCGATCGCGTACACCAATTCAACATGACAGTCCACGTTCGCGAGTTCGTAGCGTCGCGAAAAAAAACATAAAAGTGTTTGCATCTCGTTGTACCTTATCAAAACAAGTGCGGAAACAGAATCGATTTGGATTAAGTGATTATGTGAAAAATACGTAAGATTACCAATTGAACCTTTGTGTGTGCGCCTACGATTGTGTGATTAGGTTTTTTATTTAAAAAAAAGAAGATTTTTTGAATCAAATAAACAAAGGATCCGGCACAATTTGCATTGCAAATGGCTTGCCGTGGAATTTTCTAGTCATGTGATATTTAGTAGTTGAACAAACAGCTAAATAATTCGCACAAGATGACACGATTCCATGGTAAGCCATTTACAATGTACATTGTGTTGGGTCGTTTATGGTTAGATGAACTAAAAGTTTTGGTTAAATCAGCCATGCTTTTTCCTTAGACTAGCAAAAACACTTGTTTGAATTAACTAAAATATTCTCTTGGATCGAGCAAAATATTTGCTTGGATTAACCAAAAGTTTTACTCGGACCATCCAAAATATTTGCTTGTATCAACCAAAAGATATGGTATAATCAACCAAATTTTACTAACCAACAAATTTTCTTGGGTCAACCAAATATTTTGTTGTCCATATAATAACCATATTCTAGGGTTGATTCAACCAAAATTTTGTTCATTCAACCAAATCTTTTTCTGGGTGTCGAGCTTCAAACGCGGAATTCGATTTCTATTATCAAGAGGCGTTTGGATGTTTGAATCGGTGATACAAATAGCTAATTCACAAACGCATGACAAACGCTACTTGCGATTGAAAGATTGCATCCCATGTTCGTCACAAAGCGCTTAAGTTGAATGGTCAGACAAAAGAATCGATACCCAGCGTTGCAATTGGGCACTGATCAACCAGTTTATGTCAAGCACTCTAAAGCACCTTTTACAGAATTCTCCTTTCATGCCAACGCGTTTGCAGGTAATTTTGTGTAATGGAGTATCATTAATATGCACTCAGAAAAAAGTTTGGTTAACTCAACAAAAATTTGGTTGGTTCAAACAAATAAATACATTGCTATATGGTCAATCAAATTTTTGGTCGATTTAACCAAATTTTTTGGTTGATAAAGTTTGGTTGATTGTATTGAATATTTTGGTTAATTCAACCAAATATTTTGGTTAATTCAAACAAATATTTTGGTTAATTCAAACAAATATTTTGGTTGTTTCGTTCAATCAAAATGTATCCAGATCTTGACTTTAAAAAAATTGTATTCTAGGACAAAAGCTTTTGATAAAAAACTTATGATAAAAATCACTTGCTGCATTAGAAAACCGAACTCTCACCCAATTTTACAGAAAGGCTTTTTCCATACATTTGTGTGGAGTTCTTTCAGCACTTATGAACTTTGAGGTTGGCTTGCCTGCACCGCACCGATGTGAACACTCCGAACTAAAGGTTGCACTTAGGTTCAAAATGTGCTGCGTACTTTTTCAGACCCGAGTTTTTTAAAAACGTTGACATTGTTAGTGTCCATTTGTTCGTATTTTTTCACTAATTCGCGACACGACGGTGATGTACGATGAGAAACTTTTCGACACGCAAACTGGTCATCGGCGTGGGCTGACATCATCTGTTTCGATATGCTTAGTGTAGTTAATGAAAGTATTTGGTAGAATCGACCAAATTATTTCGTTACTTCAACCAAATCATTTTCTAATAATTAATATATTCCGCTCAACACATTTATTTGCTTGAATCAAATAAACCTGCTCAAATAAATAATTACTTTGAACTGACCAAATTAATTCGTTGTGTTTTTTAAAAATAACCAAAGGTTTGTTTGCGCTGACCAAATTTTTCAGCCTCAACAAACAAATTAGGCTGAACAAACTGTTTTTTTGAATCAACTCAATATTTTCTCTGAGTGTGCGTATTACTTAACATAACATAATAAAATATGAAAGAAACAATAAAAACCAATTTATAGTGGTAATAATACCAGTGCAGATTCTGTAGGATAGTAATCTTCAGAAAGAAAGACAAAATATAGAAGAAAAAACGCCTCTTGATGATCGAAATCGAATTTCGCCTTTGAAGCTCGATAACATGCAATTATATTAACGCTTTGCGCGTTGCCTAAACACGTAGCGCTTATCACTTCCAATGCGATTACATCGTATTGTTCGTTCGTGCAATTCATTTTCTGCATCAACTTACATGAGAGCAATACAAAGGGTGGAAAAAAAGTCTGTGATATATTCCACTCCACAGGTAAAAATATTTACCCAAATCTGACTTTTAAATCGTCGCAGCGCAAAAACTTTTCATAATTTGAGTATTTTCCATTATGATTTTTGGATCAGGAGAGCATAAACTAAAAAATATCAAAAACTTTGAAAATTGCACCGGGACCTTTTTTACCATGTATTTGGTGCGGGGTCCTTCATTTTCAATTGTGGCCTTTAGTTTTAAATCAAATAAAGACTTCTTTATTATAAATCCCTAACATTTTAGGGCCAAAAGCTACAAAAGAAAAAAAAATCTATATACGTAATCGCAGGTCTATAATACTACAAAATTCGTCAAATAACACATTTTTAAGGTAGGGCCCAAAATGTTTAAAACGTTCGGACTACACAATTTTTTAGCGTAGTATATGTATATATAAATTAAAAATATCGAAAAATTGCGCTTAATTTAAATCCGTCGCCCATTTCCCGCCGTCAGGTCAGATTTTTTAGATATCGTATGTTGGTAGCATTGCTCTCTTGAAATGAACCATTGAAATCTAACTGATTTTCAGTAAAATCTCACTGAATTAAACAGCCAGAAGTGTGTCACTGACAATCAGTGAGGTTACACTGGTGCACTCAGTGGAATTCCGTCATCGATTTAGTAAGTAAGGTTCACTGGTTGCGGTTTTAAAAGCGCACTTTTATTTTCGGAACAATAAAGGACCGGGCTGCAATATAATAATAGGATATATTATACCCAGGAAAAAAAATTTTCTTCATTCAACAAAATCGTTCTGTTGGCCGCATTTGGTTGATTTCAGAAAATATTTTTGTTAAATGAACAAAATTTTCGTTTAGATGACCAAATTCGTTTGGTTCAAACAATCAAAGTTTTTGCTTGAAACGTTTGGTTGATTTTAGAAAATATTTGATTGATTTTATAATATTTTTTAGAAGATCTACCAAATAATCTAAGAGATCATTTTACTAGAATTAAGAAAAATATTTTGTTGATTCAACCAAAATATTTTGTTGAAAGCCTCTTAAAAGTGACGGACGCTTGGGAACTTGGGGCGATCGCGTACTCCAATTCAACATGACAGTCCACGTTCGCGAGTTCGTAGCGTCGCAAAAAAAAAACATAAAAGTGTTTGCATCTCGGTGAACATTATCAAAACAAGTCGGAAACAGAATCGATTGGGATTACGTGATTATGTGAAAAATACGTAAGATTACTAATGGAACCTCTGTGTGTGCGCCTACGATTGCGTGATTAGGTTTTTTATTTAAATAAAAAATTTTTTTGAATCAAGTAAACAAAGTATCCAGCACAATTTGCATTGTAAATGGCTTGCCGTGGAATTTTCTAGTCATGTGATATTTATTGTTGAATAAACAACTAAATAATTCACACAAGATGACACGATTCCGTGGTAAGCCATTTACAATGTACATTGTGCTGGGTCGTTTATGGTTGGATGAACTACATGTTTTGGTTAAATCAACCATGCTCTTTCCTTAGACCAGCAAAAACACTTGTTTGAATAAAATAAAATATTCTCTTGGATCGAGCAAAATATTTGCTTAGATTAACGAAAAGTTTTACTCGGACCAACCAAAATATTTGCTTGTACACGGAAAAAATTTATCCGTAAAAAAGTCACGAACTAGTAGCTAGTTCTCGGATATGAGAAAAATTCATCGGATATTTATGTATTTTCGTAAATAACCTGCGAACTTTGAGAAAGATTGACGAACTCGATGTGAAAATTCTAAAACGGTTCATCACTTTTTTTTCGTGAATAATTACAAAAATATGACGAGTGATTGGGAAAAGATTCTCAGAGCACTCACGAGCTTGCCCGACGAATCTGGGAACTAGAAAGTAGATTCGCCTGTACGTGGCCCACACACACACACTCTCCCAAACGTGCGGTGCGTGTGTGCGCTCGCATGTGTGCTTCGAGCTCGTCGGATCAGTGGCTAGAAGTTTTATAATACCTATTTTGTTTGGCCTCGATGGCTGCGCGTGTTTACGAACTCCTGGTTTATGTTTAGAAACTGGTGAGACAGCAGTCTTTGAGGGTTCGAATCTTCTGAGTTGCGAATTTATAAATTAATATAAAATTAAATCGCACAAATAAAATTTTTCCTTTTTATATTTCAGTCTGAAATTTTCAGGAACTGTTCGTAGGAAATTCGAACTGTTCGTAAGAAACTTGGAAATTTATCCATATATTTCTCATAGAAATAAGGATGTAATGTTTCATTTTTTTATCTCGTATCCGAGACCTAGCTACAAGTTTGTGACTTCTTCACGGATAAATTTTTTCCGTGAATCAACCAAAAGATATGGTATAATCAAACAAATTTTACTAACCAACAAATTTTCTTGGGTCAAACAAATATTTTGTTGTCGATATAATAACCATATTCTAGGGTTGATTCAACCAAAATTTTGTTCATTCAAAAAAATATTTTTCTAGGTGTACGTTTAATTGTGGGAAGACCCGTCCTTACGTCAAAGTGCCGCGTCGCTCAGATTCAAACACAAGTGGCCAGGGGCTTCCCCACTTTCAAGCGAAAGATATTATATCCCCTGCTCATTGCAGCCAGGCGCAAACAATTCTAACACAAATGCTAGTTTTAATTATCTGATATTCCAGTATCTGATCAAGCTGCTACCCAAAATTTCTTACTCGAAGATATCCTGAAAAATTAACGTAAAATGGGCTTCCGAATACCGTTGAAAATTCATTTTTCATATTAGCATCTGGAATTCTTCCCTGACAACTTGGATGATTCGAGCGACGAGCAATAGGAGAGCCACTACACCAAGATTTACAGAGAATTGAGAAAAACTACAAAGGTTTTTGGGATGAGGGAATGCTCAACGATCGTCTCTAATACTTGAAACAGACCTAAAGAAATACAAACGGCTCAGTTCCTCTACACTTTATTTTTTATTTCTGGTATTTATTCAAATAAAATGACAATTTATGGTCAAAAATTGCTAAAAATGACTGAATCATTTATCTCGGAAACCTGACCTGATAGCGAAAAACGGACTCTCGATTCGTAATCAGCGCCGAAAACTACCTTAAAACCCCCTTTTAGTTGCTCGGGTCCAAAAACGTATAAACCTGTGTGATTGACTTTTACCAGACTTTTTCAGACTTGATAATGCTGCTTGACCTCATTCGATTCTGACAAAAATTATTTTTCATCATACCTCAATCGAAAATGTGACTTTCGATGCCTGTGGAGCGGGTCGAAAATCGAGTTTTCTTCCCTAGGGTAGAAAACTCGATTGTCGACCCGCTCCACAGGCATCTCAAGTCGAATTTCGATTATCGATATGATGAAAAATGGTATGCATGACTCGGGTCGAGGCAACGATTTCACTCGTGTGATATCTGCCCTCGCTTCGCTCGGGCAGCTAACTTCACACTCTAAAAATCGTTACCTTTCGACCCTCGTCACGCAATATACTATTCTATAGGTACTTGTAATAATGCGATATACGCGCGAGCCATAAAATATTATTTCTGAACAAAAATTTATACCATTGACACATTATCAAAAATGAAAAAGGCAGAATGCATTCAAAAGGGGGTGTTTTAAAATAAATTATCTAACAAATTTTTCTTAACTTTCAAATCGCCATTAAAACTATCGAAACAATGGAATACTAAAAGTTAATTGCTACCCTTCGTCATTATGTCATTCATACATCAGTTTCGAATTATCAACAATTAGTTTTTACATTCTCGTCCTAATGAGAAGGTATTACTTATATATAAAATATGACTTCTTCAGTTGTCATCAAATCTCCACGTTTTAGGGTCCCTCGAGTTAGAGAAAACGAGTTTTACGAAGTTCTGCCTGTCTGTCTGTAGTATCCTTTAGGCAAGATAACTTTCGAAAAACTCATTGAATTGGATTGAGCTTTGGCACACTTTATTAAGGTGAAAAAGCTTTTTCAAACATGAAAAATTCAATTCTTCAGAAAAACAATACGAGATAAGAAAAAAAATTTTAAGAAGTAAAATAATTGCTCATCCCAGGAACATAAGAAATTATTCACCACAAAAAGATCTACAAATTTACTTCATATACTATTTTTTGATAAGACGTATAGTTTTTGTTTTAATCGCGATAATGCTTTTAAAAAAATAAAAAATAATATTTTTCGGCCAAACTATGCGATATTAAAATAAGTCCGAACCTCCAATTGTTGGTTTTAAGAAGACCTCCAAAATCGCGTTTCACCTCTTTCTGATAGAACTTACGGTTTGCTTTTAGACATCGAAACTGCTACCCACAAATCGAACATTTAAATTTTCAGCCAAACAATGCGAGATACGAAATAGAAGAATACAAAAAAAATTATTACTTTTAAAAAGACCTGAAAATCGCATTTTTTATAGAAAAATATTATAATAACTAGAATGGTAATTATTATATATAGTAAAAATTGTGTCATAATGACAAACGCGGGATTTCCCCGGGAGCGGGTGCCATTCCAGAAAATGGCACGACCGTGAGATAGGTGGTTACAGTCTGCTATGGACTCAATACTCAATATATAAATATACCACGCTCTGCTGCCACGTGGCCACCCATCTCACGGTCTTGAGACGTGGCCATAGGTGTGATTTACCGCGGTTCTACTGGGAGCCGGTGTCATTTTCATAAATGTCAGTTGCTCCCAGTGGGACTTTGCGGTGGTTGTTTACCCTTTATATGTACATTAGAAAATAATTTAATAAATGACAAGAAACGTTTACACGGGTGTGCAATTTTCGTAAGCAGAGGTTTCAACAGTTTAGTCATATTTGCAAGTAAGCTTTTGTATATGCATTATACTGCAAACTGTTAAAAATAGTATTAAATTTAAAATACCAATATATATTAAAATTAATATCTCAAGCATAGAAAAATAGGTACGTGTTTATTAAATTTCATATACATTCATGATAATCACTCAGATCATTCCATTTTACACAAAATCCAAATAATATTAATGGTAATTTTCAATTCTTGATAATAAAACATGATACCTTCTTCCAGTTAATCAAAAATAAAATTGGATTTTAAGTCGAAAAGTTCAATTACGTAAATAAATGACAGACCTAACCTACAAGCAACTGTACTCACAATAAATTTCTACCATTCAGGGCAAATTTCGGAAAGAGTTCCACATATACGTTGCACTTTAATCATAAAAAGCAATTCAATCGACGAATTCTAGATTATTACTTCGATTGCGAATATTTGATAAGATTTAAAGAAATAAAAGCACTTTGAGTTTTCAAGCACGCTGCTATACCGACCTGTATATTATATTTGTAATTAATGTATAATTTTAATATATATATATATATATTAAATTTCAACTAACGTGTATGCAAATGACTTCATATACATTTGTATTAAATTTAATACAGATTTTTCTAACAGTGATGTGAACCAAGCCGAGCGCGAGATCCGACGAACGTGCGCCAAAGCCGATACTATATTTTCCTTCGTTTTCTTAAAAAATACCTGAGTTTTATTATGTTTAATGATAAATTATAAAAGTGATACTTCCCACGATCGACCCCATATTTTCCTCTTACAAATAATAATTTTCTTAAATCATGGTCAAACCTCTACGTCATAAAAATGGACATAAAAATAAATTAATAAATTTGTAAATAATGGAAACATCTTAATAAGTTTACGAAAAATTATATTCAGTAAATTATGAACTTAAATAGGTAATTCGGTACCGTGTTACATCTTATAATGAAATTTGTGACTGAAATGAAACAATCATTGAAAAAATCAAGCAATTTTCTTTTTCTTTTTTGACTGAGGGTGGATTCCACAATTCACTTTTCATTTATCACATGTCATTTTTTTGGCTCAAATTCACGTCTTATGTCGAAGCTAAGTTCAAGTGAGTTCTGAAATAAGACATAAATTTAACATAAAAAACAATGAAATGTGAAAAATATCAAGTGATATCTGAAATACATAATGAGCCCCCTGGTTAATTAATATAGATCTTTTTGGGGGCCTGTACCAGAATCCATGTTATATTAAATTGTAGGTATTAAATATACCAGAGTGCAGACGGAAAAAATTTATCCGTAAAAAAGTCACGAACTAGTAGCTAGGTCTCGGATATGAGAAAAATTCATCGGATATTTATGTATTTTCGTAAATAACCTGCGAACTTTGAGAAAGATTGACGAACTCGATGTGAAAATTCTAAAACGGTTCATCACTTTTTTTTACGTGAATAATTACAAAAATATTACGAGTGATTGGGAAAAGATTCTCAGAGCACTCACGAGCTTGCCCGACAAATCTGGGAACTCGAAACTAAGTCTCCCTGTACGTGGCCCACGCACACACGCACGGTGCGTGTGTGCGCTCGTATGTGTGCCTCGAGCTCGTCGGATGAGTGGCTAGAAGTTTTATAATACCTATTTTGTTTGGCCTCGATGGCTGCGTGTGTTTACGCACTCCTGGTTTATGTTTAGAAACTGGTGAGTCAGCAGTGTTTGAGGTTCGAATCTTCTGAGTTGCGAATTTATAAATTAATATAAAATTAAATCGCACAAATAAAATTTTTCCTCTTTTTATTTCGGTCTGAAATTTTCAGGAACTGTTCGTAGGAAATTCGAACTGTTCGTAAGAAACTTGGAAATTTATCCATATATTTCTCATAGAAATAAGGATGTAATGTTTCATTTTTTTATCTCGTATCCGAGACCTAGCTACAAGTTCGTGACTTCTTCACGGATAAATTTTTTCCGTGCAGTAGATAAGTAAAATCCCACTTTATCGCAACACTATTATAATAATTTTTTTTTGCGAATTTTGATTAAAAACGAGAAATATTTTCAGTTTCTGTGAAAAAAAACATCCACTTTCGGTCCGCTGGGAATAGGAGCAGGCGAATGATAATTGGAAGACCTCGGTTCGATTCCCAGCGGAGCGAAAGAAGATCTTTTTACACAGAAATTGAAAATATTTCTCGTTTTTAATAACAAAAATCGAAAACAAAATAATTATCCAATGGGTTTTCGACTAAATGGAATAGTACTTATCGACTCCCCTCTGATATTTAATCGTAGACCTCCGATTTAATGTAACATTGATTCTGCAACAAGATCTATATCAATCAATTTTATTTGAATGGAATGTTTGTTTAGTCTGTTTTCGCAAATCTTATCGTCTGCTTTAGGTACTAAAAACAGTTCATTTGTCGCGACACTCGCGACGCGATTACTACGTCCATTTAATGAGGATTGTGTATCAAGTCTTGAGTCTGACCATACTCTACTAGTAACTACTTGTACCTAAAAAGTTGGTATTCTAATGGAAACAGCATTTTACTTAATTTAAACTTTACCTATCCACTTCAGGCAACAGTAACAAAAATTTTATTGTTTCTCAATTCTAACGATTTTTATTGGATCAAGTAGTTTAGGAACAAAATTTTAATTTAATATTCATAATATTAACAAAAAATCTAAGCTGTAGCTCAAATTCTGTTCTTTTTGTTCTGGTTACTTTTACTATCTATTTATTCATTTGTAAAGAATTTATGTATTAAATATTGTAATATTGAAATTGGTAACAATTCACTTTAATCAGTACATTGGCGACAACATAAAAAATGTACGTTTGTCTAAAAGAACGCTTGAGCTTCGAACGACTAAAAAAGCTGTATAAAATACAATCGGCAACATATTGTAATTAAAATGTAATCTGGTTTGACCTTTTTGCGGTTGACGAGATGGGATCGGCGCGTAGTCACGATGCCCTATGTTTATCGCGTATAATTAAGTAATAAGGCCCGACCACTGCCCATTAAGTGAATAATAAGAAGATAACTACATAGCATGTATTATTTTCTTAAGAGTATCAGTATGAAGCGATATTTCAAGTTTCTCTTCACATGTACACTGTAAAAAATGTCTGTTTGCAACTTCCAATACATGTATTAGAAATAAACTTCCAATAAATTGCATTGTAGTTTTCAAACGCAAGTGTTCTAATGCTGTCTTTCATCATGCATTGCAATTTTACCTCAAATGTATTTCAATTTTACAATAACGCATACAGTCACCGTATTGTAATGTTTGTAATTTTACAGTACAAGTATTTCAATTTCATTTACAATACCGTGTTTGCAATTTTACATTGCGCTTGTATTGTAGAAGTATTATAGAATCCCAAACATTTTCAACAGTGTGGGAAACTTTTCCATATTAATGATTTATTTTCATTATTTGGACATGTGGTTTGTACGAGATACGATTTAAACGAAATTAATATTTTCCTTACATAGATGAGTGACCTCTTCCAGGCTCTCGCAGAAAAAAAAATGTTGCCTTCGATAAAAAGTTGTTTTTTATATGGGGCCATTCACAAAATACTTGATACATATTTCATGGATTTAACCCCCTCCCCCCGCCTCTGCGCGATACGTTTTCCATCATTCTTAATATGATATGATATGAGAATGATACTTTGCCAGACCCCCCCCCCCCCCTATTAACGTATCATTATTTTGTGAATGACCCATATTTATGTACCTCTATAATATATTTATTTTTTTTTAAATTTATTGACACTGTTGTGGAATGCAAATAATTATGTTACTGAAAAAGTCATTAGTGAAATATATTTGGTAGTAAGGCAGCGTTCACATATTTAAAAGGGGGGGAGGGGGTTCGTGTTTCTTTTCGGTATGTTATATGGGGGGGGGGTATTTTGACCCAGTTACGTAACAATTGTAATTCATGAATTTTCTGCACCATCAACTTTCCATATCAAAATTTCTACATAAATAATTTTACTTCATCATACAATCTATTTTTAAATGTTTCTAAACATTATTGATAGAAGATTAAATTTAAATTCTAAATGATTGTTTAGTAATAGGAAATAATTCTGTTCTTAGCATTTCGCTACCACACTGTAATTTGTATATTTTCTTACATTTTCAAAGAGATAAGAAAAATTAAATTATGGGCAAAAACTATTTTGAAGAATTCGAACAAAAATGAGAAGCTTTTTAATAATCATGAAAGGTTTGAGAAGATTAAATTTCATTCAAGATTTCTGGGAAATTCTGAAGTGGTTTAGGCTTATTTTAGAAGAATAATTTTAAGTTTTGAAGATTTCAAAATGTGTGGAAATAGAATATGGAAGACTCTGAGACCAGTTTTTTAATTTCAAAGGATTTAAAAAAGTTTTAGGTAAACTGAATTTTGTAGGGTGTCAAGAGAATGAAAAAATGTTCTTAAGATTCATGGAAAAATTTTAAATGATTGTTTTGTAATGAATGCTAAGAGAAAATTGAAAAAGATTACAAAACATTTTTAATCATTTCCTGAAATTTTTAAAAAGAAAAAATTATTTAGAAGAATTGAAGAAATTAAAAAAGAATTTTTAAATTCAAAAGATTTTTAGAAATGTAGATTTTTAAAGATTTAAAAAAAACTTTAGAAGCTTCAACAAAATTTCGAAAGTTTTCAAGAGAATAAATAAATTTTCTTAAAATTCCTGGGAAAATTTAGAAGATTATAAGGCAATATTTTTACATTTTGAATGATTTTTCCAAATTTGAAGAAAAATTTGAGTCAGTTAAAAATATTTTTAGGAATTCAAGACATTTTAAATAGATTAGAAATATTAAAAACTTGGAAACATTTCCAAAAATTTATCAAATATTTCATTATTTCTTCTAAAAGTCCTAAACATCTTTTAAAAATACTCGAATTTTTCCTAGTATTTTGTGAAATCCTATGAAATGAAAAAATGTCTTTAAAATATTCTAGATTCTTTTCCGACACATCTGCAATATTTAAAAATCTTTTTTCATGTTTCTCAAAAATCTCATAAAAATTATAATTATATATATATTTAAAAAACAAACTGATAATACTTATTTTCTTGTTCTCAATTCTCAGAATTTGAAATTTTTATATTGTATTATTATTAATATTATTTTGTATTCTTTATAATATTGAAACGAAGTTTTAAATTGCTGAATTTCAATTAGTACTTACATTAAATAACTTCAATATTTGTATGATTAATAAAAAAAATATTGTACAAGCATTCAGTGTTATATCGAAATATTGTTTTATTTATTTCGAGACAAGACTTCATCTTAAAAAAACTTTTTGTTTATTTAGAAAACGTCTATTATGTTTTTAAACATAATACGAAAAATTTCACGTAACGGTTATGAGTGTTGGAGGGGTCCAAAGGTAATGTTTCGGTTTCTAAAATAATGTTACATAATATGTGAACGCTCCTTAACTTATACGTGAACTTTTAGTCTCAATTTTCGGGTATCTAGTAACCTTATATTTCGTTACTTAAAGTTTATTACAATTCAGAGTTAAAAAGAAGGCTATGCCTATAAGCTCACCACAATTCGGTGCGCGTAGTATGGGGGAGGAGAAGGGTGTTCACTGAAATTAGGTGAACGTCAAGATTCTTATAAGAACTGCACACAGATAAGTCGATTTTATCCTCTGATACCTTCAAATATTTTTAAAATTGCTTAGATCCGTTTCCGACATTGTAATCAGTTTTAAGATTAATTAGATATTATTATTAATGTACTTTTTATTACAGAAGTCAGTAGAGGATTGCCAACAGAGCCTCTTTGTATTTTCAGTTTAATTTTGACCAAAACACTATATACTTAGCCCCCTTTTTGACAAACTAATGCTGGGATGTAACCGATTTTGGGACGCAACAATAAATTCCCCGCACAAAAAAAAACTAGTCACAATTGGTCCAGGTAATTTTGGAAAATTTCTTCTAGTTTAATAAACGAGAAAATAAACAAGTGTCAGTAAAATACACCAAAAGGCCTTTTCCGTACATTGTGTGCGGGTCCCTTTCGGGCTTTTGGGAGTCACCCAATTTCGGGACTGAACTATAATTTTGGGATGTAACTAATTTTGGACGAAAATAACTTTGGCACGCTGTCAGTTTTAGAAAACTAGCAAGGAATAAGCATTTTATAATGTAAAAAGATATTCACTTACAGACTATGTTCGTAGATAAATATATGTAACCGCAGACACGACATTATAAATCGCGTTTTCTGCGTTTAATGATAAGAAGAGTTCGAAAACCATGTGTTACCCAGAAACGTGTGAGTGCCTCTGATAGAGATATCATTATCAAGTTATGATTTTCCCAGCATCTAGAAAAAATTCAATCTGTTTACTCCCAAATCATCAGGCCTGTTCTATGGAACTATGGAGAATTCACACGCGTCCTCGAGGCGTATGGCCTTTAAACGTTTCGTAAAAATGAGTTATGCTGTTGTGTATTGGTTTTGTCTTGCAAAATAATTTTAAGACTGACTGTCGTGAATTCTTTTTAATAAGTCAAAGTTCGCCTCTCTTATCGTTAGGATGATGGTCTCCGCATTCTCAATCAAAATATATACGAAGCTACGAAAATACGGATGTAAAGTCTGGAATGAGATAGTAACGGAAGGTCGGGAAATATTCAATACATTGCACGCGTCATTTGCAGATTTTAAAACTTATTACATTTTCGCACTTATTTTACACTGTATACTTGCATTATACGTTCATATGTTTATTTTATCGTTCTGGCTATCCGACTCCAACTTATAGGGAGACAAAATCTTTCGTTAGAGACCTTAAAAATTGAATAATTACAAATTCTATTCATCCGAAAGTGGAGAAATAAAAAAAAAATTTGTTTCTTGATTTCAGGAATGTCGATGGTGAAGTTTTCGCGGGCCTGAGTCGGACACAGTATATGAGTCTCGCGGATAACGAAATTCCGTCCATACCGAGACAGATTCTATCTCACCTTGGGCTTTTGAGGACCCTCGACCTTAGTAGAAATCGAATCAGTCGCATCGAATCTGACGACTTTAAGGTATTTCCCGTGTATGTTTTAGATTTCATAGCATCCTTAAAAATATCCAGGATGCGTAAATCTGTATCTTATGAATTATTATTTAGACAGTATATAATTTAAAAAAAAACAGGTTAAACAACCACCGCAGAATCCCACTGGGAGCAACTGCCATCTACGAACATGATACTGGCTCCCAGTAGAACCGTGGTAAATGACACCTATGGCCACGTCTCATGACCGCGAGACACACTTACAATTAGTTTAATTAAACGTTTTATGTCTAGTCTAGACATTTCATGAAATTAAGCTATATCTGTCTACAATTCTAGTCATTTCGCGAAATAACCAACTTGCCACCGAGCACAATAGTGCAATAAAATCCTGTAAATATAATTTAAAAAACCACAATGTCATGTCTTACGCGACTTACCCCCGTTTTTGTCAAATGTCCACGTTTTGAGACTATCTGAATCCGAAAAACAGGTTTTTACGAATGCATCTGTCTGTATGTATGTATGCCTGTATGTATGTTTGTCTGTCTATGAGCACGATAACTTTTGAAATAATTAATCTATTAGATTAGCCTTTGGTACACTCTTCGGTGTCGGTGTCACCGTTTATACCCGAAATCAGTTAAAACTAGTTTTAACTACTTAAAACGCGAAAATACCAGAAGAATTTGTCAAAACTAGTTTTAACTAGTCAAAACGCGGAGTAACCAAGTGCTTTCGTGAAAACCCGAAGAAATTTTAAATTCTGATTTCGTTTTTTAACTGAAAATATCAATTAAAACTAGATTCACCCACTTGTTCTTTTGAAAAAACTAGTTTTACCTGCACTCTATTCAGTGAAAACCCGAAATACTAAGTTTGCAGTGACAGGTCACAGAAGAGTGATTGGTCACAGCTCGAACCATTTTTCCAGCTCGACCTTAAAAAAAAACACGTGCTAGCGACTGGTCACAGAAGAGTGATTGGTCACATCTCGAACCACACTGAATACTACAGGTAAAACTAGTTCTTTCAATAGCACAATTGGATAAATCTAGTTTCAACTGATATTTTCAGTTAAAACACGATATAAGATGGAATTAAAAAAATCTTCGGGTTTTTACAAAAGGACTTGAATACTTCGCGTTTTGACTAGTTAAAACTAGTTTTGACAAATGATCGTGGTAATTTCGCGTTTTAACTGCATTTTGGTTTAAACGGTAAATCGGAAACTGACAGTCAAGTTTGTTAGTCAGCTATTTTTAATAAAAATTTAAGAAGTTAGAGCATTTTCAAAATTTTTGAGATAGTTTTTTGATTATTTAAAAATTCTACGTACGGCTATCCGCAGTACTCGGAAAGTCAAACAATTTATCCTGACGACTTTTTCGATAAAAAACATTATCAGAGTTACATATAGCATTTGCAAAATTCAAAAAAACAAACGAAAATGAAAATTTTAAGCCAAACAACGCACTATATGAAAAAGTCAAGAGAAGAAAAAATTTGATTTTTGAGAGCCCTATACGATTATCAAAGCAACTTTTTGAATTTTTTTGAAAAATAAAAAATTCCATTTTGCGGTCAAACTATGCAAGATAAGAAAAAAGATGAATTCACAAAAATTGTGTATCCAAAAAAGGACTACAAATTGGTTATTAATTACTTTTTGATACGACGCGTAGTTTTTTTTTATTCGTAAAAAACAACACTAACAAAAATTAAATTTTTGGACAAACGAGACAAGCTACGAAAAAAATAAATAGACAAAAGTTGTCCATCTAAAAAAGAACTACAAATTTGTTATTGATCATTTTTTGATAGGATGCGTATTTCTTGTTTTAATCGTGAAAATTAACGTTGAAAATAAAAAAAATTAATAGACGAAAGTTGTTCACCCAAATGAGATCTATACATTAGTTATGAATCATTTTTTTTATGGAACGCGTCGTTTTTGTTTTAATCGTAAAAAATAAAATTAGTAGTAAAAAAATTATATTTTTGTACAATCAACACAAGCTATGAAAAAAATGAATAGTCAAAAGTTGTTCACCCAAGGAGGATCTACAAATTTGTAAATTAATCATTTTTAGATAGGACGAGTACTAAAAATATAAAAAATCAAAGATTTGGAAAACCGACGCAAGAGACGAAAAAAATGAAAAGAAAAAAGTTTGGTAACAAAAAAAGTTCTACAATATATTTAAAAATAAGGGCCATGCTAATCATTTTATTTTTGAATATTTCTTCAAAAATAAGACAATGTGGCCTTAGATACACAAAATATATAGTGTGTTGAAGAGATGGTTGATGCTATTTCGTTGATCCAAAGAAATTCATTTTGCTCACTGCAAAAGGAAGGATTAACCACTAACAATTTTGACGTTTCTGAATTGAAGAATTCAAAGGATTCAAACAAAAATATGTACAAAAGTATTCAAGAAAATGAAGGAATTGAAAACAATAAAAAGTGTATCAAAACATTTTAAAGGAACTGACATGAAAGATTTCTTACAATAATTTGAAAATTGTAATTTTTTGTGAAAATTTGTAATTAATTGTAACATTCTTTAAAAGTGTTTGTCCGAATTCTAGCAAAAACTTATAGTTTGTAGTAGATTTTTTTTTGTACTTTTCTACGATTTTCAACCATTTTTTCAACAATAGAAAAAAATTTACTATGAACTACATTTTTTTCTATTTCTTGAGCACTTTTATAAAATTGTACAAAAATCAGAATTGTTTTTTATTGTAATTTATTTTGTTTTATTGTGAAAATAAATTTCTAAATTTATAAAGAAATTCACAGCTTGCGTAAGTTTTAAATTTTTTAGGTACTTTTTTTAGAAACGTAATTTATTCGATTTGCAAGATATTTTATCAGACTGAAGAATCACTAGGAAGCCAAATGTAGAATGTAGCCTAAGAAGTACCTTAAACGTTTGCAAATTGCTTAAATGGCGTATTTTTTAATGACATTTGTTTATAAAAATGATAAATATAATTTAATTTGTTTTTTCAACATTTGCAATTTACTTTTACTTGTATTATAGTGGAAAAATGAATAAGTATTCAAACTTATTTAATAACTGCTATGGGGTCGTTTCAAAAAATGCGTGACGCCTGTACGGTTAAAAGTTTTCAGAAAGAAGCTTTACGTTATTTATAAACGGCCCCTATTTATGTAAAACAATTCAAATTAAAAATTCAAGGAATTCAAGACAATTCAGAAATAAATATCTGAATTTAGTAGAACAATGTGAGTTTCAATTAACCTCGCTTCAACCAAAATGTCTCTAAAATTATATGTTCTTTGTTGCATATGGTTTTGCGATTCCACACATGTACCCATTTTGCATTAAAAAAGAAAAATCCCAGTTGAAAATTGTTTTCGAAAGTTCAAATTAAAAAAAAATATTATGAAAAAACAATTTTTTATCACGCAAGGATTATTTATTGCATGAATTGACTAAAATAAAAATTCAAAGTTTTGAAAAAAACGATCCTGGGATTTTTTCAGCAAAATACGTACACATTATGAAAAAATAATATTCCAAGAAGAAAGTTCTAGTTGATTTGTTTTTTCAGTTGAAGTTATTTGAGGCTCGTTGTGAGAGGTTAAACCTTTGATACAAAAAAAAGCTTTCAATGTAATAGTTTCTTCTTTTTTTTATGAAAAATTAAAAGAAAAATAGTCGGGATGAGTGAATGTTGAATTTGCTTCTTTAGACTCAATGGTTTCACTATAGATTTCTTGTGAACATCAAAACGTCACTGATAAATGATAAGAAAATCGACAAATCCACGTCACCAATTCCAACACGCTCGTTTCCCGAGAATATGAGAATAAAAGGGAGCCTGAATAATCAACTCTCTTTTCATTTACTGTTCTCCATTATGTACCGAGGACCCGTCGTAATGACTGATAATACCGCATGAACGATCAATTCATATAAACTACTTTTCTTTTACTGTGGGATTACCAGAGTACAGTTGTGCACGTGACTGTCCACGTGCAACGCACTATTAGCCTTTTTTCTATTCCCTTACTTATTTTATCTCTCTCTTTCTCCCTCTCCCTCTCTCTCTATCTTATTTTCATTCTTTGCCTATCCCTTTTTTTATCTTTTCCTTTTATTTTTCTTCCCCTTATTTTTTCTTTTCCTCTTTATTTCTTCTTCTCATATGACATGATCGATTTTTTCGATGATCTTTCACTACACTCTATCGAGATTAACTGATTTGTGTCTATTATGCTATAAGATATAAAACCTGTTTTATCAGAAACGACCAATAAAAAGGCAACAGCTGCTGCCGAGCAAGAAATTGTTAGAAGAGATATGACTCTTCTCTTGTCTCTCACTGTTCTCTTCTTCTTTTCACTCTTGACCTGTTCGTGATCTTGATACGGATTTTTTTATCGAAAAAGCCATTAAAACATTCACGTAATTTAAACACACGTTTTATGATATACTTGTTCAATTGATTATTTTCCAAACTTTTGAACGTTAGTACGCATCTTGTTTCACATCAAATAATGTACTTCTTGATGGAATTTTTTTTTCTGAACTTGTATTTCCTTGCTCACAGCTAGATTGAAAACTCTTTCCTTAAACAATTTGAAAGAAATTTTAAATGTCTTCAAAATTAATTGAGGGTTTAAAGATTCTGAAATAAGAGTATGCCAAATTGTATACAGGTATAGTTATCAATTATTTTTGCTTCTTTGATTTTAGAAAAGTTCATTACGATTCTAGTAATTGTCAAATAACAAAGAAGAAAACCAGGATTATGATTTTTTTAATTACAGTATAATCCTCATCTTCAATTTCTATTCATGGCTGGAAATACCTTATCAGAACTTGTGCCTGGATCATTGCCACCTTTGATCAAACACCTACATGTGGGAAGAAACCATCTGAAGTCTTTGAACCGAACTTTAAGGTATTACAAAAATTGTTCTGTATTCATCTATAATACTGTATTGAAACTTTGATTTATAGTGTATTCAATATTTTTATTTATGTTAATGGTACTAACACTATAATAAATTAATACTCATCAGATTTGTTTCGATTATTTTGTTTCCTGTCTTTCTAGAGACCTCAATCAGCTTGAATGGCTTTTGATAAATTCAAATGAAATAACGTATTTGGATGGAGAGTTACCCTCATCAGGACACAATCTGAAAATGTTATATGCTGCAGATAACAAATTAACACACCTGCCACCCGAATTCCGTTTTCTTCATCGTCTCGAATTGCTATTTCTTCAACATAATAGAATCAGAAGCCTGGATGGGACTCTGAGTAAAGCACGACGACTGAAATTTTTGGAGTTATCACATAACGATTTACAAGAGGTGAGTCGCAGCAATACAACATATTTTTATCTGTAATATTCTAATTTAAGATTTCTAACGTAAACGATGACGAACCATTACAATTTTAAATAATAGTTCATGTTTTAATTTTAACAATTTTAAATCGAATGGGCCTTTCGAAATTGAACATTCTTAATAATTAAAGGGTGTCAATCCAAAATAGCCTAACTCACGAAGTTGAAATTATTCAGGAGAGATGAAAAACACTCTCAAAAATTATATTTCGAATTAAAAAAAGCCAATCTGGACATATGGAGGAGCTGGACTGAACTATAAAAGACTGACTCATTGTCAGTACTGAGGAGACTGGGTCAATTGACACAGTCTCCTCGGCACTGACTAAAGTGGTAAAGTTTCGAAAAGGACTTATCTCCCATTTTTTTGACACCTCGCATATCGATGTATTTTAACACGTTGATTATGAAAATGACCACGAAAATACACGCAAATGCTATTTTCAAAGTGAAAACTTGATGAAACTGTACAAATTTAATATAGTTTTCGTTTATTTCAGCGAATACTAAAAATTTACAAAAAAAAGCTTCAAACTAAAGTTATAGCTCTTCTAAAGATACATATTTTATCTTACAAACATTTTTACTCTACGAGTGATATTGAAATATTTTCCCAGCTTTTAATTTTCTCTTTCGAAACATTTTTCTCTTCCAGGGAGAGGAAAATAACCTAACTCAATTTCGTCAACAGGAATCGCAAGATTATATGCAGGAGAGAAAAAAGGGATTATCACATTCCTCCCCGGGTTAAATCCCAAATCATTTTCCAATAGAAAACGTACCGAAGCACCGAAGTAACCGAAAAACGTACTCTCGTTTACGAAATAAAGTTAGGTATTTAATAGGCGCTTCCTTCAATTTTCTAATCCGGCATACTTTGCCAGAGATGAATTAAAAATTGTTTTAATTAACCTTGATTTCTTTGGAATTTACCATGAATTCTTTGGAAATCCAAAAAATTCAAGCGCAGGTTCAATGACAATCGGCGCCCTTTCCAAGTTTCTATGAGGGGGCTGGGGCTAATACAGATTGCCGACGCGTGCAAGTATCTAAAACTTTTAAAAAGGTTCATTTCACTTGACGCGGGTTTGTAGAAAAGCATAAATAATTTATGGTACTGGATGTGGATATAGTTAATATCAAAAAGTTAATGATTTCTGGAACTCGTAAAATAGGCAACAGACTGAGCTTATTAAAATTTAAAAGAGAAAGTTTTACAACACCGGTACATAGAACCAATTACTATAGTGACCGTCATTCGGTTCGTCGCGTCGTGAGAATAAGGGCTCGCCTCGCTCGTCTATACCTACTCAAGCATCAATATGCGCTATTATAAGAAGTCATAATCTAAATTCTCGCAGCAAATAGTCAATTTTTTTTATCGAAACTCTCGCTCTGCGACACAGATATAGAGATGAAACATAACCTCCATCCGAGGAGTATCTCACTCAGGATTAAAATGAAATCGTTCGAACAAAGTAAACGAATTCGTACGAATCCTAACGATTTTGATGAATTCTGATATTGACGAACCGGAATCCTTTTTTCGGAATCGGGAGCTCCGAACGCTGTAGTCACAGCGTTGCGGAGCGTTGGACCTACGAATTCGTACAGAGTCCCATCAAGTTTGACGAATCCGAACGAATCCAAGCAGTGACTGCGATAACCATGCATACTGCGCAGGTCCGAGTTGCGGGGACTCCGCTCGAATTCTCTTCAGGCATGAATCCCAATGATTCCCTGCGTCACTTTTTGAGTGAGATTCCCCTCGCCTCCATCAGTTATAAAGTTCACCATTTCATCTTCTATTTCGGCAGATTTTGTCGGAGATGAATTTTTAAACTTGTTGGAATCGACCTAGAATTGTTTGCAACTCTTTACAATCTCGCCGACAAAGAAAGCTGGTTGTTTATCCAATAACAAAGTTAGAATTTTTGGAAGTTGGAGAAAAAAAACTTTTTCTTTGTATTTGATTAATGAAACGTTCATTTGAAATAAAAACTGAATATTTGAAATTTAATTCATTTAGCTGAAAATCTCTTTTACTATATCAAAAAAAAAATTATTTTTGCGTTTATTCAATTCACAGTTTAATATACTTCTGACTCATTTGACCGCTTTCTGCTCATTTCAGGCCTACGGAAAACTACCCAAATAGCACAAAAAAATCCGCGAAGATTTCCTGAAACTGGTAATGCAAGGTTGGGAATATTGCATTGTAAGGTCAAGGCAAGGTTCGTTCAACCAAGAAAATGTCCGCTTGTGACCGAAATCTCTTCGTAACTGAATTGAGCCAACGGTCAACCACCCTTGCCTTTCTAGATCCTAATTGAGCCAAGCGGTTATATATATATATATATATATATATATATATATATATAAATGTGTGTTTCGATGAGATCTGCAGCTTTTATGCACAATATTTTTATCTTAGATGAATATTATTCGAGATTTTTTTAAAGAAAAGATTTTTTTAAACATAAAATATCAATAACTTAATTTATATTCATCTTCGCCAAAAATCATTTTGAGGATGCAAAAGGAACCCCTAGGCCAAGTATCAAGTGAATATTCTTAAGTGACCTTTTCGGAAGTATACTGTATACCCGAAAATAGCTTAGAAAATAGGCAGTGCCTACTCGTATCGGAAGAATCCGGATATTCATACGGAAATTTCTGTTCAAGTAGCCACTTTTCCAGGTCCCACTATTCGTACCGTAAAAATCTATCACAGGGTCACATTTGCGGGTACACTGGAACCTGGATTGAATTACGGTTTCGGACATGGCTTTCATTGGCCTTGATACTATTTCCAGTGTATCCAAACGTAAACAGGCAGGGTTGCATTAATAATGTCTGTTGGATTTGGACGTATGACGCAACCTGATGCATATAACACGCTGAGTGTGCGACCCTCAGGCTGTTTGTCATGCTTGACTGAGCACAGCCTCCCTAACATCCCCGCGGCTCCTCTCATCACGAAACTGCGGGGGCCATCAGTTCTAGGAATATAGTAAATCCGAGGTAACTAATTCCAGGTTCCAGTGTATTTTCATGGTCATTTTCGCAATCAGTGTGTCAAAATACATCGATATACGCAAGGTGTGAAAAAAGTGCAGGTAAGTCCTTTCCGTAACTTTATCCAAATTCTTCCTATTTTCACTTCTTTGGCATTTACACCATGTAATTTATTCCTTTAGCCTACTTAATAATTCCTCAATACATATGCTCAATGAATTGTAAAAATTACTATTGGTATTATTTAAAGCAACATTTTTATTTTGACATTTTTTGTGTTACCAAAAATAAATAACTTATTTGTGTTTTATCATAATTTTGTATGAAATTAAGATCGCTAGTTGTATGCAAAAACTCTAAACTTCGAGTCGGGTCAAACCGCCTTAATTTCGAGTCGAGTTCGGTCTGCCTCTAACATTCGAATACTTCGAGTAATTCAGATCATTAAATTTGCATACCCAGCATTATCATGCAATTAAAGAATATTAGAAGTGGCTGAATTTGATAAAATAAAAGTAGAAAAGATTCACTTTATTGAAGGTCAGAATAATAACATTTTGGGCATCAATTTAGCAATAATTTTTTTGCAGCTGAGGGTTACTAAAATTCGTTGTAATAAGCATGAGATGCGACGTAGGTTTTGTCTGACGAGAGACGAGAAACGAGAGCTGAGAGCCCCGCAAGTAATTAAGTTAAAGGTTTAATGGTCAATTCCGAAATCGTTGTAGAGTAGAGCTAGCGTCATGGTTGTTAGGTATATACTAATCAGCAATAAACGAGTGGTCAATTCGAGGAGTGACGGTGCAGCATGTTAGTGGTGTATTAATCGGTCAATAGGTCGCCAGAGGAAGTCGTTTAATAAGTCTCTAATCCAATAAACATTTACCTCGCGAGTGTGCGACGGAAACTCTCGATTCAGTAATTGCGTTATGCAGGGTAATAAATTGCGCTAATGCACGGCACGCTCTCCGACGCCCTCACATACGCATATATATAATAAGTACCTATACACGCTTGCTGGGTACTCAACATAAGCGATCATTCAAGGATCGCGTGTTTGATAACATATGCACGTTATCGCAAGGGAAATCTAATTTTAATGCTCGAAACATAAATTATTTCCTAGCGCAATTATATTAATAAACAAGTGTTATTATAGCGAACATTTTACCACTTGCTTGATTTTAATTGTAAAATTGAAGGGTCCCGGGGATAAGGGCGTAAGTGTCAGATTTACGGAATGCGTTTTATTGGCTTAAACTACTGTCTGTCCAAAAAATTTAGATACCTCAATTTTTGTACGGATTATAGGAAAATCTCAGCAGGAAACAATTCTAAAAATACGGGACAAAGTATATGTTGCAAACGAAGGTTTTCCCTATACCAATACAGAGTTTTTAATTTTCATTCGATTAGCAATTATTTCCTGACCAGTAAAAGGTTGAAAAACGCTAAAAAAGTACCATTATCTGACGATCATTTTAGAATGCTCAACTTTGAATGGCTGTCATTCCCTGAAAATACATTTTTTTAAATCTGTAAAAAAAATATTAATTTCTTCCATCCTTTAATTCTGTGAAGAATGGTAAAATTTAGAGTCAGAAAGAATCATTTGCTATCAAGTTAATAAGAAAAGAGTGATTAGGTGTCATTACCGAAACTACAGAATGTACGGAAATAATTCTTGAAGCAAATTGCACATTTTTGGCTGTTGGTTTTGTAAGCTACCTCACTGAAGTTTCCAACGTTTACAAAAAACGAATTTCAAACAACATTTTTTCGCGCGAGACCTAAAATTTTAAAGTTCTTAATGGCTCTATTTAATGACAGAAGATACCCGAAAAAGTTTCATCCTCCTAGCCAAAAACATTCACACAAAAAATTAATTTGCCTATCTCTTTCGGAACACCCTGGTTTTTAATCCCTTAGATAACACTGGTATACAAGGGCTGTAATCGCATCTGACCTTGAAGCCCTGTGCGTCTTTGAGCGCACAGTGTGCACCTAAGGGTTGATTCCAACGGGTGCAATCTTAGTTCATTCATCTGTGGGTCATTCAGCGTTGTCCTTAC
Organism: Andricus curvator; assembly: GCA_932195095.1. Lineage (NCBI taxonomy): Eukaryota > Metazoa > Arthropoda > Insecta > Hymenoptera > Cynipidae > Andricus > Andricus curvator. The sequence goes on from CAKNYM010052080.1 coordinate 199,043, forward strand.
AATGAGCCTTGATCCGAATTGCCAACGAGGAAATTTTCCAAAATTGTATCTCCCAGACTGAAATGGGTTGAATTAATTGACTCGAGGGTTTTTTTTAAGGGGTGCTCTGTGGGTCGTACTATTCAAGGGGAGGTGAACTCTGTTACTATTGTTGATCCGTATATAAAATGTGAGCCGATACCATTTGTTTTATTTTTAGACTTCAGAAACTGAGATGAGGTTAACTATTCAACTTAGGGTTGTTTTTATAGGGTGCAATGTACGCCGATCCATCCACAAGGCGCACAGGGCTTTAAGGTCAGATGCGATTAAATTTTAGTTAATTGGGGTTGAAAGGGGAAATGACAAGCTTCAATTTGAGACATTTAGGAAGGTTCTAGGACTATGGGTTTAGTGCCCACGGTTATCGAAACATGGCCAAAAACGCGTGTTTGGGGGGATTCAACCATCATTTTCTCAAAAACTATACGTGATGGACAACTTTTGAGCCCAGATTCGTGTTCAGCATGTGAAAATCTATCGAAAACACCTAATCACTTCCCATTGCTGTAATCATTTTTTGATAGAACGAGTTTTTGTTTTATCTATCGAGATTGCTATGAAAAAAAGTCTTATTTTTGGCCTAACTACGCGACCTACAAACTTTCCTTTAACTAGGTTTCGATGCTACTCGTCATTTTTTATTAATCCATCAAAAATGCTACGCAGAAATATAAAATTCCAAATTTACATCAAACGACACGAAATACATGAAAGAAGTCCACAGAAAGTATTGTAGCTTTTGAAAGTACTTAAAAAAAGTATTGTAAGGTATGATGTGAACGTGTGCGTCAAAGCCTACAAGAGCTTTGTGAATTTTTACTTATATTCCGCAGAAAATTCAAAGTATGAAGATGCGTTGAAATGGGATCTGAAAGAAATATTTTTGATACAGTTTCACTCAAATCTGCATAATTAATTAAACAATTGCAAAAGTATGCCGAAGTGCCAAGAATAAATATCCGAGCGCAATGAGAATGAATGTATGCCATTTTTGACGTAGCTTTTCACATGGTTTTTGACGTCATGTTTTTCAATAGGGTTCAGCACGAAGTGCACACTATTTAATTTGAATTAAAAGTGATTATTCGATTGATTATTTTACATTTTTATAAAATGATGTTATTTCCCTAAAGTTGATGGACCTAGACTTCGTTGAGGTCGATATAATGTTCCAGATTTAATTTGAATTAAAAGTGATTATTGGATTGATAATTTGATATTTTTCATAAAATGTTGTTATTTCCCTAAAGTTGACGGACGAGGACTTCGTCGAGGTCGAGAACCTGGAAGACCTCGAGCTGGGCCACAATTCTTTGAAGTCCCTGGGTGGAGATGGAAACGAAAGTGACGAAGGCAATGGACATAGTGCCCTTTATCCTCTCAAGTCTTTAAAGTGCTTGAATTTAACGCATAACGAGTTACGTGAATTTTCCTTCGCCTCTTTGCGTGGCTTACGTGAATTGCGTCTATTCGATCTCTCCAACAACAAAATTGCCAGACTTCTCAGGCCGCCTTCAGAGGTTTGTTTCATATTACAATTTTCAGTTCCATAATATTTTCTTCAGTAATCCGAATTTCCGTACCTGAATCCAAATTATATTCTTGAAACTTTTAAAGTCACAAAAATAATCCTATACTTCGGAAGAAATTGAGCACTAATGTAAATAAGAGAAATTTAAAAACCCGCGTAAGAATGAACTGAGCCTTTGAAATATCATGTGTAATTGAAAGAAACATGTGATTTGCTCAAGACATAAACTTGCTTTGATTGGAGTGGTTTCATTTTGCATTTTGCGTGAAGAGGAATGCTTGTATTTGCTCCTCATGTCCTCAATTATACACCAACTATACAATATTCGCGAAGTAGTCAGGTTACGACTCACAAGTCTCAGCCTGAGTCTCAGTGTCAGTATGTACCTGCGTAAAGAGGGCTTACAACTCTTTGCAGAATCTTGTGGAAGAACAAGCCGACGAGACGTCTGGCGCCAGTATTCAGGATATGAGATTACAGCATAACGAGCTGCGAAGCCTCGAAGGCTCGTTGTTCTTTGGTATGAAGGAATTGCAGAGGCTAAACCTCAGCCACAACGCACTGGGACCAACGATCGGACCCCAAGACTTACGAGGCTTAGAAGGTCTTCGTGTTCTTGATCTTTCTCACAACGAACTCATCACTCTCGAGGATACTTCCGAGGTAAGCCTCCAGCAACAAACATATTTTTCGAATTATGTATTTAAATTTAATAGAAATACCTAGCAAACTTGTTCTGAAATTGTTACATAACAGAAAGGCAACTGTTGTTGTATATTCACTCTTGTATAATGTTTCTGTAACAATTTTTATCTCCCCGTTACAGAATGACAGTGTCACCGAAGTTCTGTAACATTTTTTTCAGTTGAGTTACGTAACTGCGACATGACTTAGTTATACACATACATGTCACAGAACACTGATACCATTGAGCCTCCGGATAGTATGTCCCCTGCTCGCTGGTGACGGGAGGACCTGCGGCATTTTTGAAAACATTTTTGCAAAATGAAAAACTCTGTCTTTCTCAATTCAACTCGCTCTAAATCACGGAATGTTGGGAATTTTTATTTCAAACTGGAAGGAATTATCTTTCAAAGTCTAAATTAATTGGTAGAGTGGCTTAAATTTATCTATTTTGTTATGGAAAATGGTTAATAATGTTATTCTGGGTAAGTACACGAAAAAGGTTCCAACATTTTAATTCGCAAAGTCTATTTACGTAAGTTTAAGCAATTAAAAACTTCCAATTGATGAAATGTTCATCAGAATCCGTAGAAGTTTTCTCTAAAGACTCACTTCAATTGAAAAAAATTGTTGATGAATTACGAGTGCTTTATTGTCTGGAGCAGCGCCGCGATCACGGAACTCAATGGCAGCTTCTTGGTGATTATTAGTTACATGGACAATAATGCTCATACAAATTTGTATAGAAGGTAGAATTTCTTTTCATTACAACATTTGTTTACAAAAATAAAGGGTTTGAGCTGAATTAAACTGAAAATTGTATGCCTTAAAAGCCTTACAAGCGTTCTTTAATGATTAATTTTCGTCAATAAATAAAAAATTCTACAAAGAAAGCAGCTAACGACGATAGTTCTACCGATGATGAGGCTAAAGATTAAGCATATATCATTTAGATTCTTTAGAAAAGAGCAGAGTTCATGCCTATTAAGAACCGTTTATTCGATGCAATATGTGCATATAAAAGATCTCATGCTTATATACTTATTTTAATTAAGATGTAGAATTATAATAAGAATACAATATTCAGTGTAATTTAACTCTTTATTTTTGCAAAGAAAAATTGTAATAAAAAAATTCAACTTTTGCACAAATTTGTACGATTATTTTTGTTAGTGTAACTAATAATCGCATAATTCAAACAAGTTCATGTTAAAAAATAAAATTTTCCAACATTCCTAGATAGCCATGCCTACTAGGCCGGTTCGTGTTCCAACTTTTTACATTCTCATTCTAATGAGAAGGTATTGGTTTTATGTAAAATTTGACATAGTCGGTTTTCATCAAATCTCCACGTTTTGAGACCCCCTGAGCTAGAAAAAACGATTTTTACGAAGGTGTCTGTCTGTCTGTAGTCTGTCTGTCTGTCTGTCAGTCTGTCTGTCTGTCAGTCTGTCAGTCTGTCAGTCTGTCAGTCTGTCTGTCTGTCTGTCTTTCTGTCTGTCTGTCTGTCTGTCTGTCTGTCTGTCTGTCTGTCTGTCT
>CAKNYM010052080.1:221704-274304 GCA_932195095.1 Andricus curvator
GCAAATTTATCAAAATTGTATATCAATTTAAATAAGCTTTAAGAACCTTTAATTCATAACGTTCAAAATTTTAAGTTGAAACTAGATAAATGAAATAATTAAAAATCTACATTGTTTGAAATTAAACCCTTATTTTTTAATTTATTTAGTTTCATACCCAACAACCGAGACCAGTTACAGGGTAACAATCTTACAATAACTGCTTCAGTACATTTCAGATGAATTTAATACTTATTGGAACCTTTCTAGATTTCACAAATCTATTTCTACTTGAAAGCATTAGCATTAATAGTTGAAATTTTCGTAATTTTCCTTGTAATTTTAAATATTAAAAATTGAGCAGTTTTAAATTATGTAAAAAAAAACTTAATAGATGAGCAATCGTAAGTTTAAAGCCTTCAATATTAAAAGAATTGATATTTCAAGATTTTTAAATTGATGACTTTACGATTTTGCAAATTTATTTCATATTGAATTTCTTTGTGTAATTTTAGGTTTGAATTCTTTAATATTAGTTAAATAGAGAAAATATTGAAATGGAAGATATTAGAATTTATAGCTCTGAATAATTTTAAATTAAAACATTCAAAATTATTTGGATTCAAATTTAAAAATATCAAATATGCAGGATTAGCAACAAAAGCCTTCTAATACTTCAATTACACAGGCCGACAAAAATTAACTTTTTTTGTACCATAAGACCCCGATGGCCATTTTCAGTCATATTTTAAACCATAAAACATGAGCAGCGATTTTTTTCTTAAAACTGTTTACGCCATCGTTTAGTACGCTTCTTTACCTTTCATTTCCATTTTGGATCATCCCGAACCGATTTTTCCCCGAAATATGGCACATTAACCATTTCAGTTTCACACTGAAAAACTAACAAAGAATGCGAAGAAAGCGAAGGAAATTGAGTTATTCAATTGATAAAGTTTTTGGTGTTTAACGGTTTTTGAGTTGGCTGAATCCGAATTTTATCTTAGACTCGCCAAATTCAAGATGGCGTATCTTTGCTAGTTTTTCAGTGTGAAACTGTAATGTGCAATACCTCGAAGAAAAAAAAATCGGTTCGGGATGATCCAAAATGGTTAGAAATCCTGACGTACAGGAAAAATTTGGACAACGAATTCGTTTTTAGGTCATCAAAATTCTTCGGGGTCACATAGCCCGGTATTTGGGTACAAATTTTGTCGGCCTGTGTTATTATTATTTCAAAATCATAATAATTAAATTATTTCCTATTCAAATTCTTCAAATTGAAAAATTAAAAGCGGTACAAGTTGAACAAAGAGGAATTTAAACCAATTGAATTTCTTCATAGGTAAATAATTTTAAATTCAAGAAACTAAAAATTTAATCATTTCAGTTTGATTCTTTATAAGTTAGAAAATTTTAAACTAGTATGTAATGCGTGAAATTGAACAATTTTAGACTAAATATTTGCAAATTATTAATACTTTTAATTTTTTTCAAAGGATTTTTTTTTTTAATTCGTTCCAATTAGTAAAATGTCAATTTTTAGATTGGAAAATTAAACATTTTTTTGTTCAAATTCAAATCGTTTCAAAAGCGTGAAAAATACCGAAAATGACCGGGTTACAAAACTTAACAATTTCATATTACGGTTCTGTAATAAAAATTTGGAATTGAGACGAAGTTCTGAGTTGGATGGAGATATTAGATGTTAAATAAATTCCCATAGCTGAGAGTTCGACGAGTAATTACGTTCTCGATCATCGAGAAGATAAACGACCAGGTCAATAATGTGAATGAAATCTGTCGAGCTACGTTAGCGTTTGGAATAGACTGATTGGGAGTGGGCGATCAATTGACCTTTTATTAACTCGTGCCAATAGGGATGAATTGTTATCAACGCACGTTGTGCATACATAATAGATTGGCCCTTTTCACGTAAGTTAGGTGGAGTGAATTTTCAATAGGCAGCTGACAATGTCGACGAAAGGATAAACAGCAAAACCAGATTTTTCTTGACTCGATACATTGTCAAGTTTTTATAATAAGATTAAATTTCGAATTTTAAGTTGATATTGTTAAGTTAGTGTTTTTTTTTGCACTTCGACGCTTTAAACTCTGGGTTTTTCTTTAATTTAGAAGGCACTCCAATTTAAATACTTTTTCATATTTGAATTTGATATCAATTAAATCATATTCAAATTAAAAAGTAACATAAAGTTAAAATTATTTGAAAAACAACTTTCAACTTCACCCTCCTTCCAATTTTCTTGATCTAAATTACAAATTTCATGTTTTTCTTATACAATTGCTAGTAAACTTTTGAAATCTATATTATGTGTATTACTGCAACTTGATTAATAAATCATTTGCATGGAATTCATACATTTTAGCGACTTAAATAGGGCCGAGAGTTTACAAAATTAAACATGCAAGTGGTTACCATTAAAAAAATATATTGAATACTAAAGATAGTACAATGATTCTTAATAATTACATAATATTACAATCCCGACTAATTTATTCATTAATTGAAATTATTGTAGAACATTATTTTCCACAATAGTGTTTCAAAAAAATATGTCTTACACGACACAAAAAAGAAGTAATATTCTTTACTTGGAAGTCATTTGAGAACTCGATTACTGTGTTTAAGTCATTCCTGTGTTTCGCCTTGAGGTCAGGTTCGATTTTCTCAACTGAAAAAATATATATACTATTTTATTCTTTTCCATTATGGGATTTATATTATTATCTAGCATTAGCTAAACATTTAAATGAGACTAAAATGCGTTTTGGCTTTTACCGACCTTTCCAAGAGTTAGCTTCATGCGCGAGAACAACATAAAATTGATCATGGTATTCTTTTACAAAAAATGTCACAGTGACTTTTTCGACGTCATTGACTGTGTCTACTTTTATTCGGATATCTAACTTGTCCTTGTAAATGAAACATGCCCTTTTAATAGCATCCCAATCAAGCTTTTTCTCCTTTTTCCTTTTTTCCAGTTCTAAAAATTATAACCAGTATTTAAATAATTTTCAAGGCCATAGATTTTTTCGATATATGAAACAAGAGTGAAAATAATGTGGTAAATAAATTATAAAGTACTTACCGTGTTCTAAGTCGACAATTTCAAGAGATACTGTTTCCCTTTGTTCCCTGATGTGCTTAACATTTTCTTGATGGTTCTCTTGTTGTTTAATAATGTGAGATATTTCTCTGTCTGTAACCTTCTGATTCAATAACACTGCATCCAATTCCTTTTCAGTTTTTTTTATTTGATTATTTATTTGAGAAATAGTTTCGCTGTTGGATTTACTCTTTTCGATAAATTCTGCAATTTTAAAGAAGGCTAATTTGGTTAAAAATTGTAGGGTAAGAAATAAAATTTGAGTATGTATTAAAAGAATTATTTGTTAAATTTTCAGTTTAATTTAATTCTTATTGTGCCAGATTAGCTAATTCAGTCTATTCGTTGCCCAATTCCCATTTGGGAACATTTGATATTATTGAAAGTGGAAATATAATACCAAAAAAGAAAATCTTTAGTTTCGAATGCATTTAAAAATTTATTACATTCCTAATGATTACATGTAATTATTGTTAATGGTAAAAAGAATCGCTCTTAATCAAATAGATTAATACTATAATATAAATGTTAGGGTTTTAAAAGGTGCGTTTCTTGTTTAAAAGAGAGAAAAGCGAAAAGAGCTTTGCACGATGAGCGAATATAAATTTTCAACAATTTTCGTTTGCATTCACTCGTACCGGAAAAATTCAGTAATTCATTCAAATAATTATCTTGAGACAAGTTTCAGTACTAGAATTGTGGACAGAATAAGCATAATACAAATCACATTAAATAAGTACTTCGTGTATCAAACCTAACCTCACTTTACGGATTTTCAATTATATCTACAACTTTTTGCATAGAGACGAAAATTTTGAAATTAGAGTAAAAGAATTTTAGCATGTATGACTTACCTTTTTCTCGAGTAAAAAAGTTGTCAATAGCGACAGAAATGCTCGAACGAAATTCTGAACACGCCAACGAGAGTTTTTGTAAAATGACGGAATCATCATTTTCTGAATTCTGTAAGACATCGTGGATGTCATACTCGAGGAAATCAACAAAATTCACCATTTTGTGACGAAAATCAAGTTTCGAAAACAATGAATTGCAGCAATTATCCCATAAAAGCACATCGAATCTGACAACATATACAACTGCTTTTGTTCGTTAACTTTGTTTACAATTTCAAAAGTCACACTAGACTGGCACTGGCTGCGCCTGCGTGTGCCTGCTTCAGTTCTGCCAAAGTTTCGCCGCCAACCAAAAAGGACCAGAAAAATTACTAGATACGACCAATTCTACAGAGGGTCCAGAGAAAACCTCAACTAAAAATGGTGGCATCCCTTCCAAAAATGGCGGCATCCGGCTAGGTTGTCACACTGTCTCTGGACCCTCCTTAGATTAAAAATGCAAATTTACGTTTTTTTATTACTGTTATTTATTTGATATTGCAAATATTTTTTTAATGCAGGATATTTTTAATATTCAAGCTACAGAAATGTCGTGCCTTACATTTGCCATTAATTAAATGTAAAAAGGGGTATTTTTGGGACATTAAAAAAATTAAAGAAACACATTACGAAAATTACGTATATGAAATTGACAATAATTTTTGCACCCTTAGAAATAATTATTAATTAAATTTTTTTTTAATTTTTAAGCCAAATTATTTTTTTTAAATATGCTCATGAACGCCTGTTTTGGCTGTTGAAATGATCGTACATAATCTCTTAAAATCCCTTCAATCCCTGGAAATTCCTTAAAATCCTTTAAAAAGTTAAAAACTGAAAATCCTTGAAATATAGCTTTAAATCTGAAAAATTCCATAAAAAATCCCTATAAACCTTTAAAATCAGTGGAAATCTATTAAAGCCTCTAAAAATCGGTTAAAATCACTTAAAATCCTGATCTTTTATATTCCCCTGAAATCTTTTGAAATCTCATTAAAATTCCATGATTTTCTTCAAAATTCGTGCAAATACTTCGTCATCATATGAAATTCTTGAAAATCCTTTGAAATACAGTTACCCATTCTAAAATTTCTTAATAATTCCCTTTAGAACCTATGAAAATACTTGAAATCTTCAAAATCTCATAAAATCCCTTATAATCCTTTAAAATGCGCGGAAATCCCTTAAAAACGATAAAAATCGGTTAAAATGCTTGAAATTCCGCGAAATATTTCGAAATCTTACGAGATCCCTTGAAATATCTTTAAAATCCATGAGAATTTCTTAGAATCTCTTGAAATCGCATACAATATATATCTAAAATCCATTAAAATATTTTTAAAGACATTAAAATTCTACGAAAATCCTTAAAATCCTTTATAATATTCGAAAACCCTTCTAAATTCCGTTAAATCTTATGGAATCTCCTTAAATCCCTTCAAATCTTTGAAATGTCATAAAAATCCCCTGATATCCTTCAAAATTCGTGAAAATACTTCGGTATCACATGAAATCCTTTCAAATCGCGTGAGTTATTTTTGAATCTCTTGACTGTCTTATAATCCTTTAAAATCCGTGGAAATCCCTTAAAATATATATTTTTTTAAACAGTTCAAATCCTTGAAATTCTGTAAAATATTTCGAAATCTTATGAGATCTCTTAAATCATTAAAATCAGTGGGAATCTTTCCGAATATCTTAAAATCCCTTATAATATATCAAAATCCATTAACATTCCTCGAAATAACTTATTTTTACTCGTGAATTAGTAAGTTTAACTGACTCATCAGTCCAAAAATCATAAATAAAAAAATCGTAACTGATTCAAATTTATAGAGTTTGAAATTCCATTAAAACCTTTATTGCCATCTCTTTAAATCCTTTGAAATGCCGTGAAATCATCAAAACCCCTTCAAATGTCTTAAAATCCGCTAAAATATTTTAAAATACTTTGAAATCCTCTAAAATCTCTTTAAATCCATTCAAATCTTTGACATCTGATTAAAATCTCCTGTTATCTTTCAATATTCGTGAAAATAGTTCGATGTCACATGAAATCCTTTGAAATCCCGTGACTTATTTTGAAATATTTCGAAATCCCCTGAACTCCCTAAAAATTTCTTAAGAGTTCCTTGCAATCCGCGGAAATCGCTCTCGTTAACTTCCGTATAAATTATGTAGTAGTCCTTTAAAATACCTTAAAAGTTCAAATCCTTTGAAATCTGTTAAAATATTTTCAAATCTCTCAAAATCTCTTGAAATCTCGTTTACGGTGAAAATAAATTGATATATTTTTGACATATGTATAAAATCTTACTTAAGCAGAAGGGGTCATAAAAATCTTAAGAATATTTACAATAGGGGGAAGGTGGTTTAAAACTTCACAAATCATCCTTACGTAATTAATGGAGGTTCCCTATGAGTATAATCCACCACTTTCTCTATTAGTGCCAAAAGATTGTATGAATTATTATTCAGTCGTTACAAAGTTTTTTAGATTTTGCTTCCTAGAAAATACCTACCTACCTATATATTTATTTTGTTTATTAAGAAACTGCAAAGATTTTTGATTTGATTAAAATTAAGCATTTTTTTAATTTTCATAAATATAAGAATATTCCAAGATATATATAGTTAGTTTGTCTATTTGAAATTACGCATGTGTTCAGTAAAGACAAACACTGCAAATATTTGCTTCAAGTGGCTAATTATTTTCGCCAAGGCTAGTTTTATTTAATCAATTGTATATCTAATCGACTCGGTTGCAACAATTTTAGTATAAATACAAGAGCAAGTAAACCATAGCACATAGTTCTACTCACTTCCAACAAGAAAGTGCCTTCTCGCTTCAACATGACCTCTAAAATATTTGTATTTATCCTGGCGAGTGTATTCATAATTGTAAGTAGAATAATTATATTTAAAAACTTTAATATGTTTTTTATTTTAAAATACAAAAATTACACATGTTTTTCATATTTTAAATTATAATATCTACAGTCTACAGCTCAAGAAAACACAAGTACCTCAACTGAGAGAAATACTTTTGGAACTGAAGTACGTAATCCAGTTACTAAACTTATTTCGACGCCTCCATTCAATATGAGTCTATGTGCTGAAGCGCCGTGTATAAGACTATTTCCTATGCTTATACACAACGCATAGTCTCATACTCGGCGCTGTCAGCAGATAGACTCATATTGAATGGAGGCGTCGATTTCCATTTCTTAATATTTAATTTTTTTAATTGGAGGTTTCGACAATTTACTTCATTTGTACTTTATTCAAAAAGTAGACAATGGAATCAAGATATTTACACTGCATTTAACTGAAATCAATTAATGGTATAAAATAAAATATCAGGTTTAGAATAGCTTAACAAACCAGAATAGCAGCATTTTTGAGTTAGTTTCTAGCTCTAGCCAATCCGAGGATGCCGTACGAAAAACTTCTTAACTTCACTCACAAATTATAATTCACTAAATATATTTTGTTTTTCACAGATAGGAGGAATAGAGGAAAAACCAAATGAATATATAGAACAATTTAAAGATGCCGGAAACACTAAGCTCAGTGAAATAGTAAAAGCGATCAAAGACTCCATTAAACCTGGACAAGAAACGAGTCAACAAATTTTGAAAACTGGAGAACAATTTGCCAAGAATAAATTATTCTCTAGAAATATTGGTAACAAGAAATAAAACCAAAATAGCGAAATCTCACCAACTAAATATAGTTATAATTTTGTCTGGAACTATAAATGTAATAATCAAATATAGTTTCTCAACATTTAACTACACGGAAAAAATAAAAATAAATTAAATGTGTATATGAAATTGTAGATTGTTCACTTCAACTTTTAGGGCTCATCTCCTTTCCAATTCGCATTCTTCTCCTCCCAAGCTCCCACTTCCATCATTTCTAAACTTCCATCTTCTGCAACAGTCAAGATCTGTTTGGTGGGGAGATCTTTCTTTTGGAGGAGTATTTCTCCATTCGTATCCGTGTCTTCTAGCATTGTGGGTTTCGAATTATCGCCCATATCTTCCCCTTGCGTAAGAAACTCTTCAGTAGGTTCTGACACAACGTACTCTGCAAAATACAAGCAATTTTATTTTTATGTCATAGAAGTATACAAAATATCGTTCCACAAGTAAGATTTAAACTCACGAGTTGAACCGTCGTCAGCTTCGAGATTTGGTAAATCAAATACTTTTTTGTCCTGATCTTCTTTTATAGAAACATTTTGATCTTGTGCGATTGTATGATCCTCTGTTAGATCGCCATTCTCCATAGGGAAAACATTTATATGTACGGCCGCAGTTTCTGTAATTTTTAAATTCAGAGCATTAAAAAATAGCCAATTTACTTATGAACTTTTATAGTCATATTAAACTACTTTCTATGCAGTAAAACATCCGCTTACCAATAATAATAGGAATTAAAAATGCCTTACCTGTGCCTATTTCATTTTGATTAGCAAGCTCAGTCTGTTTCTGTTTTTCTTTACAACTATGTGTATTATTCTGTTGATTGTTCCCCACGAATTGAACCCCGCATCTGTCGCAATTTATCTTCTGATTAACATGCTGCCTGATGTGATGAATCATGAAGGTGTTATAATCCGTCGTGTATTTGCACTTATCACACTGCAATGCAATTGATTTCTTTGGTTTGTTCTTGGAAACAGATTCATCCAGAAGATTGACGGCCTTTCTTTTTTTGTCGTTCTCGTCAGTTTGAGTAACGTGGGGTGGTTGACCATGTTTGACTGACTCGCTGTTGCTGAGAAGTTCTCCCTCATCAAGGCAATATTTACGTTCTAGATACCGCAGAACTGTGCTCTTAACTCCGTTCATTTCGCTTTCAAGACGATCTAAAGTGTTGATCAAGTTCGCACAGCTGCGACAAATGACGTCGTCTTCGGAAATTACAACCATATACCTACAAATTAAAATTTTATTGTTATTGACATTGGTATCACATTTCAGCAAGCCTTAGACACATCATTCGACATAAACAAGAATATATATAATATACTTGCATTTTTGCAGTAAAACAAAAAAGAATATTAGCGTTTCATTTTCTGTATATGTATAGGTACAGTTCCAAAATATTTTCTGGCTTTAAAGTAAAAATTATAATTGTACTTTGCAATGTTGAGCGTTTGAATAAATCTATACAAATAAAAAACAATGAAAGGGACTTTACTCTGTCTTATAAATGAAAGTTTATAGTTTATAGGCGGGCAGGGAGCCCCGATGAGGCCCTCCTCTCGCTCAAGCTAAAAAGTCCACTTTGCGACCTTATAAATGAAAACGAGATACAACATTATTTAGGTTACAAATAAAAGCAAAAAGAAAAGTATTTTTGACAGTTTTAGGAGAATAAAAAAAAAGGAAAACATACCTTTCCCCGACAAGTTCTCCTAATTTTTCAATCACACGAGTTCTGGTGCTTTGGGTTCTGCAAGTTGCTAAAGCGTAATGCCTTCCTTGCACTTTTGCATCGCATACAAAACATTGCACATCTTCCCGAGCGATGCTGCTTGCATTTGCATCAACTATCATTTCATTCGAAATTTCTTTATCCGCAAAATGAAAACCTTTAGACATTTTCGCTACAGCAGCATTCAAGTGTGCCATCCCTTATCAATCTAAATAAATAATTCAGAATTATATCGCTTAGTAACTGCTTAGAATCACGATATAAGCCACGAACTTTTAGGTTAGACACGTAAATGTCAGCCTTGTCTGTATAATTCGTTTTATTACACCACATTCACAAAGATTTACCTGTATTTTACTGATTTCTACTCCTAAACTCACGACTTTCTACAAGTTACACTTAAAAGAAAATATTATTTAATCTTTTGTTTACACGTTCTTCTGTTGTTATTGTCACGTGCGGTGTTTCTTTTGAAGAGCCCAGAACAGCTGGAAACGAACGTTGCACAGAAATATGTTTTTAGAGTGTAAGTAGTGCAAATTTCATTACCATGGGTTTTCTTCAAAGGTATAAGTTATTTTTCAAGTTGAAAATTACTTTATTCTCGATCTGCATTCAGTTTCACGAAAAACGTTGTCTAAAATTTGAAGGTTAGGTTGAAAAAACTCTTCTAGGGAGTTTAATTTTTAAAATAGGTATTTCAGCCGCAGACATCTTGTCAGTGACGTCACAACTTCAAATGTACTGCTACCTAGAGGTCCTAGAGGGTCCAGTCCAGAGACAGTGTGGCAACCTAGTGTCATTCTTGCTGATTGGCTCAGTTTTCTTATACATGTAGTCATACTACACTATAGAAAACCTCAACTAAAAATGGTGGCATCCCTTCCAAAAATGCCGGCATCCGGCTAGGTTGACACAGGGACCGTCCATATATTACGTAGGACGTTTTTCTTTTGTTTAAACGAAGACGAGAATAAAATTGCTGTGAAGTTGAGGACATAACGATATAAACAAAAAAACGTATTACGTAGTATATGGACGATCCCACACTCTCTGCATGTACTGCGACATCAAGAAACCCGCGAAATATGAAACGCATCTTTTGATTTTAGAATAGTCGCAAGATTCACAAAAATTAAATTTTTCATTAATAAATTACCTACTACAACGATCTTCAGTTGTTGAATCACTTTCACTAATCAACGAAGAAAAGCAAAGGATGTTGATTTTAATGGCCAAATTACGAAGTTAATTTCTTTTTAGCTTTTTATTCAAAATGTTTACCGCCGAACGGAGTAATTTCGGACATTCCTAAATTGATAGTTTAAATTACTTAGTGATTTTTACCAGAATCTTGAATCAGTTTCAGCCTTAACTGGTTCTAGATTATTGTTAAAACCACCTTAAGTAATTTAAACTACAAATTTAGAAATGTCCGAAATTACCTAGTTTGACGGTAACCATTTTTATATTTTAAGTTAAACTTGAAAAACAAATGATTTCTTTTGCAACAACCGTATTCTTTTTCCGCAGAATCTGAGGTAAAAAGATCCACTAATTTAAAGTACTGTTTGAAAATGAATGAATTTATACGTTTTCCCTGTATATGTAACACACGCAAGTTTTAGCTGTGCGAATGATTGCAAATACTAAAGTCGTCTCATATATATTTCTTTTTGAAGTTAAAACCGCTTTTGATTATAATTCTACGAAATATCGATCACGCACATATATCGTGTACTAATGCTGACGGCATTGTTTAATGTTTATAGTATAAGAAGACGAGAGTAGGACGTCGATTTTGTATGGTGTACGCTGTAGAACGAAAAGTCGTACGAGACGTACGAGTCAGTCTTGTATCAAAGCTCATATGATACGCACGCTACTGTTATATTTTCAATAAATACAATTTACATTATTTTCATCGTTTACTCAAATTATTCATTTTACAATTGAGATTCGATTGGAATTTATTCACCTTATTTACCAATACGTTAAAATAATTAAACGTAAATTCGTAACTAGTCTTCGCAGATTAGTTTTCGCGGAGTGAACAAGTACGGACCAACAAAGGTAAAAAAGAACAATATTTTTTATACAGATACTTTATTTGAACTTAGATTACAACATATCTAAACTTGTTTCTTTTTTTCATCAATTGAGCTCTGTAATTACAAATTAAAACTCAAACGCTCCGTCTTTTCAACTACAGTAATCGATGATACTGTTCACGCAAATTAGTTTGTGATGAAATGCGATAAAATATAAATTCATTAAGACTGCACACATTCAAACACATCTAATATACCAAAAAAAAGTAAAAACCAGGCACTTTTTCACTCAACTTGAAATGAAATAAAAGGGAGTTGAATAAATTTTACACAGGGTTCTACTTGTTCAAGCAATATGTATCTTTATTACTCGTTATAAAAAGAATTACCCCGAAGTAATATTATGCTTTCAAGTGAGAAAACTGCCATTTCTTGATTTCTATAAAAACAAAAAAAAATCTCTTCTGGACAACATAACCACATACACACACGTATTTGGTAACACGTCTAAATGCTGTAAACTTTTGAAACTTGATAAAACCTACCAAGCTCTACACTTTGGTTTTTATGCCAAGAATATCAAATAAGACTTTCAATTTATATTATTTTCCTTTGATCAGCTAAAAGATTTTAGCGAAGGTAAAACTGAATTAAAATTTTAAATTCAGGAACCTCTTATAGTAGGTTGACAAATTAACTCAAAAGGAAAATAGCGCCAAATTTGCCTGAGAAATATTATTGGATATTACGAAAACCGTCTTACGGAAATTAATTCTACGACCTGTGTTCTATGATAAAAGTTGGTATTCTATTTGGCCTTATATATTGAAATGCCTTATGCTTATTATAATAGACTGATAAAGACGCAGAGACAATCATGTAAAGTTTACTGTAAATGATCATAAAGAAGTACGTTGAACATTCTACTCATTAGTTTTTTGACTCGCCGCTTTCGGCTTGGTTTCTGTCTTCTTCACAACCGTTTCTTTTTCTTCAACATCTTCTCCATCGCCATTCTTTTCCTGGCCATGCACCTTCTTGCCGGTGTTACGGAAACGATCGTAACGCGAGTCTTCGTCATCGCTTGATCTCGCGCCGGCTTCTGCTTCTCTTAAAATGTTGCCCAAATCTTTGTCCACGTCATCAAACAATTTGTCCCCACTATCAGCGCCATACTCCTCATCATCATCCTCTTCATCAACTGTGACGTCTTTATTGTTTTTGCTGACATCTTCATTCTCTTCTTCGTTTTCCTTCGATTCACTTGCTTTTTCACAATCATTGTTTGTATTAGAAACTTCATTTCCAGAAGCTGTGCTACCAGAGTTTGGCTGATCGGAGCTGGTTGTACTTTTGGCTGTTTCACTAGTGTTCAAGGAATTGGGCGTGGTTGTTGTAGATGTTTGTAAGTGAATTCGCTCAGCTTGGCGACGTAACGCTTTGTCGTCGTTATCACGGACGTATCTGGGAAATTAATTAACAATATAGAAATTGTTAAACATTAAAAAAAAAAAGATTACAAGTTATTTCATTAAAGAATACATTCAACAGCTTTTTACAGCCAAGAATACTTCATTTTGAAAAAAGCAGGGTGTCCACTTAAGACTCATAAAAAAGTCCCCATTCGTCACCCGATAAAAAAAAATTCCCGTTTTTTTTTTAATTTTCAGAATCAAAGCTTCAGAACTAAACAATTTATAAAAAAGAATCTCCAAATTATGTAACAATTTTAATGTAGAAAATTTTTTAATTCCAATCGCTTTAGACAATATTCAAATGAAAAACATTTCAAATTGTACAATTCCAAAATAGAAACCATAAAAATTGAATAACTTTTATTTCGATTTATATAAATCAAAATTGAATAATTTTACATTGATGATAGTCGAAATTCGACAGATTGATTTATAAATTTTCAATGTAAAAGTGATTGAAGTTTGTACATTATTTAACTACTGAGGCTATAAAGATATAATTTTCGACACTTCAATCTTAGTCGAGATATAAATGTAGAGACTTACCATTAAAATCGAATAGACTCTATTTTGATAGTAAATTTATAATCAAACAAGTATTAAAGGGCTTTTTTTAAATTGTACAATTTTGAACCAAAAAATGTGCAATTTTCTAAAATAAAAATTGTTTAAACCTGAATGCTTTCTGTTTAAATTTGATAATTACGATTAAAATTCAAGATTAAATTTTTCGATTTTAACTAGAGCCGTGCCCCGTGCATTCTAAATGCAACGTTGCAGAATATTTGTACACCAAACATCATGAAAGGAATCTGATAGAATGACTTCTACTGGGGTTATTTTCAACGTCTTTTCTTTAAAATATCTTCTTTATTTATGCGGGTAGCTCAATATGAAACACTACCAACTGAAGGACACTTCGATACGTAAGTACTTTAGTTTAATATATTCCCAACGTTGGATTTCGAAGTAGATAACAGGGCTCGGAACTTCTCAAGCTTCAAAAAAGAGTAAAATAGTAACCATACTTCTCTCAAATAAGTAACCGAAAAGTAACAATAATGTGGCAAAAAAGTAATCAAAACGAAGGATTTTTTACCAAAAAAGACGAACTTTCCACCCAAATTATGAATCTTCAAAAAAAAAAGGTATGTTTTAAAAAGTAGTTCAACTTTTAACAAAATGGTTGAATTTTTCTGACTAAAAAAGATGAATTGTTAACGATAAATGTAATAGTTGATATAATAAACAAAAAAGATTTTAATTTAATATATAAAAAAAAACAGTAGAATTCATTCAAAAAAGATTTTTCAACAAAATAGGTTATTTTTCAAACAAATTTTTTAGTATTTAAGCCAAAAAGACCAATTTTTACAAAGCAGTTGAATTTTCAAACACTAAATGTGGATTTTTACAAATAAGTTATCTGTCAACCAAATAGTTGAATTTTCTACGAAAACAGGGGAATCTTCAAATGAAAAAGACAAATTTTTAACCAAATAAGTACATTTCTGACCAAAAACATGAATTTTCAAATATAAGTATGTATTTTTAAACAAAACGGTGATTTTCAATCAAGAAGATTAATTTTCTACCAAAAAATACCACTTTTCAACTAGAATGATGAATTAAAAAAAAAAAGTTTGAACAAATATTGTTCAACTTCTAACCGAATTTTAACCAAAGAACAAAAATTCTCATCGAAAAATACATAATTCGATATTTCAACAAAAAAGATTTAAATTTAAAATTAAAAACTAACAATTTTAGCTAAATTGCAATTTTTATCAGGATTCATAATAATTCAATTAATAGCCCTTGTTATACATTTTACATACGAACTAATTATTATTTTATTGTTATTCCCTGATATGCCGGCTCTAAAGTGCCAAATTTACTGACAAAATTTGAATTTTTGAATTTTTCACCAGTTTTTAAATAATACGATTAATGAATTAATTAATTTCGTTACTTCGGGCAAAAAATGTAACCAAAAGTAAACTTTTCATAAAATAAGTAACATTTTAGTAACCACGGATCAAAAAAGTAACCCGTTCCGAGCCCTGAGATAATTAAAGATTAAAATGTGAGATGACGCGATTCATACTTCATAAGCCACATACTAGAATAATAATTTTTTTAATGTACTTTCTCATATATTAATACCGCTTAGAAGGGTCTGCAATTTTCACAGAAAACTTTTTCATATTTAAAATATGAAAAAACTATTTCATAAACTAAAGCAAGCTTTTACCAAAACTATTTCATATGTATTTATAATATATTTTAAATTCAGTTCCCAAATTTCGACTACACGGCCACGCACGACCCTCCTTAATCGTTCGGAAATAAATGAAAGTATTATATTTGAAATAAATTTGCAGAATCTTAAGGGTTTAATTCAAAATCTTGAAAATTTTATTTTTTTCTTTATTGAAGGTTTGAAACTTCAAATTCCTCAATAGATTAGGTTTTCAATTTGAAACTGTCCAACTTTGAATATTTCCCAGAAAACAAAATAATCACTGTCATTTCCGAGTCACAAAAAATCTACGGAAATTTCTCGGATCAGTGGCTACCCTGAAAGAGATAAACTTGGAATCATTGAAAGATATAATTTTCTGAATGAGTATATCAGTTTGCAAGCATTACAAAATGCAATGTTTCGAGTTTCGAAAATCGTAAGGAAAATTTTCTAGCGAATTTATAGCGTTTCGTATCAAACACCAACTGAGTCAAATGAATATTTCGTTTCTGTTTCCAGACCAAATTAAAATTTTCTCCTAATTCTATTTTGGTATCGAAAATTCTGTACATAATATTTATTCTGAAACTTAAATAAAAATTTCCTTTATCTAATTGCTTGAAACCAAGATGAAATTGCGAGAGACTTTCGGTTATAGGTAAAGGTTGGTACAACATAAGGGATTAACCCACATTTGATCGATTTTTCAGGAGACAAAAAATGTTATTTAAAATCTAATTTTCAATTTATTGAGAAGTATACTTCGGAGATATTTTAAAATAATTCAAGGCGAACCAAAAACTATTTAAAAAGGTAAACCAGTTCCGACTTATTCAACGAGATAGTGTCGACGCCTCCACTCAATGTGAGTCTATCTGCTGACAGCGCCGTGTATGAGACTATTCCCTAAGTTTTGTACACAGCACAGTCTCATACACGGCGGTGATTAAAAATCGATTTTTCAATTTAATCAAAAACTGACCAATTGATTTCTAGATTAGTAGTTAATGAATATAGGGTGAAAGTTTTGAGAAAATTAGAGTTTTTGACCTAAATTTTCTCAAAAACTTGACGTGATAGAAAGATTTCGCTTTCGAATTTCGATTCAGAAACCAAAAGTCTACGGAAAACATCGCTTTAGTCACAATACAGTTAATAAATTTCTTTTTGGTTTTTTTTTTGGCAGAATCGAAAAAACAAGTTGTAAAAATTTTTTTAATGAGGATGTGTATTTGAATTATTATCTACCTAATAATGACATTTACGGAAAAATGTGGATTAATACCTTATGCCGCACCACCCTTCAGTCACTAAAATTTTAAAAAATAGATGAAACTTACGTTTTAGTGCCTGAAACGAAAATGAAATAGGAAGATACTTCAGCTTAGGTACTAAAACGAAAACAAAATCGGGAGACCTTTGCTTAGTTTCGAAATTGAAAACAAAATTCGAAAAATTTTTTACTTCTGTTTACAATTAGGCATTTTCATTTAATAGTCAGCTCACTTCACTTCATTAACTGCTGAGGGGGAAAACAATGGATCAAATGCATGGGATTCAGTCCATTTTTGCCCTATTTTGCTAATATCATCGTAAAAACTAATTTTTTCTATATAAGTGTATGGAAAAAATAATTTTTATTTTTTAAGAACTATTTAATGAAATAATAAAATCATAATAATTATTATTCTTTACGAAGATATGACAAAAATAAAGTTTTGTCATATGCATTTCGCCCATTGTTTCCCCCTCAGCACTCAACGAAGTGAAGTTAGCTGGTGGTTTAAGTGAAAATACCTAATGTAAAAGGAACTAGTCATTTGAAGGATGATACGGCACAAGAGGGAACAGTTACCAAAAATATAATTTGGAAGAGACTATAAAGACCGCAGTTTTTCAATCTATGATGTAACACTTCAGTAAAACTAAAAAAAATGTAATGAACTTTATTTTGATTTATAAAAGTGTTAAATTTGGTTTCTTGTACCGTGCTATCCTTCATTTTGGGTTTCGTTTTCGTTATCGTCCGCGAATTAAATTATGGGCTATTTAATTTAATCGTTATTTTTGTTACATTATTTTTAAATGTGTAAATTATTAACAAAGTAACTCACCGCTTAAGGTGACTGCGAGTTGAACAATGAAGGGCAACAGCCCTTTCGTTGTTCTCGCTACGCGGCAAGTAGACTTTGCAAAGTTCGCAAAACTGAACTTCAACACGCTTGATGTACTCAGATCCCACTTTAATCATCTGCTTGGTCTTGGGTTTCTTCTCCGCTTCATCCGCTTCGCCTTCTGGCTTCTCCTTCTTTTTCTTCTCTCCACTCTCTTCCTCTTCTTCAACTATACAACAAAATAAATTATCAGAAAACAGTAGACAAATATTCATTTATCAAAAAATTGTTCTCAAGGAGAACACAACTTGCAAACAGCGTAGAAAATGGAAATAAGGGGAGAAAAGTTAATATACTTATAAAAAGGACAAATTTCGTACCATCAACATCACCCACTGAATCAAGAGTCATGAAATTTTCGAGGTTCATTTCCTTGTCCTCATCTTCAGCAGCACTTGATTCTGCCTCGCCGCCATTGCTACGTTTTCCACCTCGTTTCTCGTCCTGAAGACTCTTCCTCTGTAAAAAGACAAGGAAACCCCGATTCAAAGAATAAACATACACAAGGTATCAAGTTAAGTGAGAAATTTCGAACAAGACTCAAGCCTACCTTGATATGATCCAAAGAACAAACGTGGGTTTCATAGAGCATCGGAGATCTGAACTGAATACGACAAACTCTACAGAATGGAGTAAGGAATCGCTTAATTTGCCGATGGGAATCGGACAAATTATGTACAGCTTTATGTGACCTGTAATTAAGCTTGCAAACGGGACAGAAAACGGTCCTGGAAGGTAGAGTTCCACGAGCAGCATCTCGAGCCTCGACACGTCGTTGTTCTTGCCGTTGAACCACACGCATTCGGGCCAGCATCGCCTTATGTTTCGCTGCAACACGTCTCATTGCAGCATTGTGTTTGCCTGAGTACAAGTGAAGAGAATACTCCTTAAACGTTACACTTCGATGAAGGCAATGTGAACAGATCAACTTTATGAAGCGCCTGCCGTCCCTTCTGCTTGGTAACTCATCCGAACCTGATCTGACGTTTTCTCCTTTCTCGTCTTCCTCTTTTCCTTCCACTTCCTCATCGTCGTCCTCCTGAAGAAAGCAAAATTTTAGATAAAACATTATCATACTGCGAATGTATACGCAGACAGTTCAAATAAAATCATCGATTTCAAGGTGTGAGCATAAATTGAAAGATTATTGGTTTCATTTATAATATTGGAATGCCTGTTGACTTCAAAAAAGATAGAACCAAAAACTTGATAAAATATAAACTTACGTCTGGTTTCGGATCGTCTTCTTCTTCCTTAATAGCGTCCTCCTTCTCCTCTTCGTCTTCCGTATTCCTTTCCACCTTAGGCTTGGCCTTTTCTTCTTTTTTTTTCTTATCCTTGTCCTCATCTTCTACCTCGTTCTCGTCTTCATCCTCATCCTCATCATGTGGCTGCACGGCGTTTTTCATATAGTTATAGAAATATAATTAGGGCCATTGTTAAGACTGTATGGAACTACTTGGAACGTAAAATGTGGGATGCGTTGCATCGAAACGTTACCTTTTCATCATCATCCCAGTTACTCTTGTTGTCATTGTCCTCGTCGTCTTCGTCAGAAAATTCAGCATTAATAGCCTTGGCCATTCTATCCTTGTCCTTCATGCTGGGTGCAGAGTCCTTTTTACTACCAGAGAGCCTAGTAGTACCGGTACTATTGGCACAGCAATTTGGTTTTGATTTAAATTATTTCCCTTTCATTCTCTTATATCCTTTTTCTTGTACATAATCGTCAACCAGTATTGCTTTCTAGTCAACGTTTATCAAATATATCGCGATATTATTCATTCCTGATTTCCCCCTTAATCGATTCATCTTATGTCGTAAATAATGCATACCATTCGGCCATTTTGTTTCTTGAGCTCTCGTAATTGAACATGATCTTATTTTAAAACACGAGAGATGCTGTACTCAGTGACTGATTAAGCATTACCGTTTTTTAATAATAATTATTAATGATAAACAATGCTCATCTCGATAAATAATAATGTGAGAAATTGGAAACACTTTAGCTGTTGTATCAAAACGAATTATATACTGTCTTTCGTGGATAATCATAATTTAATGATACTTATGTGTACCAAGATCAATTCCCTCTAGATAGAACCCTGTTAAAAGTTTGCCTCTCGGCAGTAGAATCGACATCAGTTTCATTGTATCATTTTCTCGGCTTGTGTTCTTTACAATATATTTATATTTTGTCTATTGTCATCTTGACTCTTGGATCATAGATTTATTATCCAGTTTCACGTATCGATAGAAAAGCAAGCAGGCTACTAGGACGGTATTGCGGTTGATAAGTTATTTTTTAATTAGTTACCTCCTGCGCATCTTTGTTGTGGTCATGCGCACACGCTGGATGTAGTCTCGAGATCTTGAACCTAGCAGCTTGCGTCGATAGTCAAGCGAGCCAAGAGTACGCTTGCGAGCCAAGATGGCATCCGATCGAGAGCCACGGTGAAATCCACCCCCTCTGCCACGAGTCGAAGAACGACCCCGATAATTGGAGTTCTGGTGGGATATTCTTCCTCGACTGGAAGTATATCTTGGAGCCGGAGGCGCCATTTCGCTTATCCGAGGGGGTGGCGGAGCTGCATAGCTCCTTGAAGCAGAATGTCGGTCCTCAGAGCGATGATAGGAAGAGGTTCGCTCATTCTGCCTTTTGTCCTCGTATGCTGATCCTGACGATCTCTTATTATCGTCATACTGTGCCGACGCAGAAGAGCCCCCATAAGACGACGAATACCTCTGGGAACTGCCGCTACCTCCACCCTGCCAAATCAAATTCAATTGTGCTCCTTCCATCTTTTTTTTCTCTTTGCACCCTCGTCTTTCCTCCTGCCCATATATTTATTATACTACGTTCTCATTACTCCTTAATCTTTAATATCCACTCTCTGTTTACCTTCGTTTGACTTTAAAAGAATACAACATCGATAACATTCTCTTTACAGTTCCTCACCTCTCTTTGCCAATCTTTTCTCAAATATTAGCGAATCTGAGGAGTTTGAAGAGATTTAACACATACTTTGCCCTCACTCAAGAAATTCTCTACAGAATTCTCTTGAATTATAAAAAGAAGTGTGGTGGAATTTAGCTTTGTTATTTTGCTGTTAGAATTTGTGCTTTGATCTTAAGATCATCGGATCAATCTCTTTCTTGAAGATAGACGTTTCCAAATTATAATAAAATTCTACGTTTAGAAAGGTGGAAAAAATTACCCAAAAGATTATTACGATATGCTTTTCTGAAATACATAGACATTCTTCCAGGATGACCGCTAAATACTCAATAATGTAGGTACAAGTAGAAAATAAAACCATTATAATTTGAATAAAATTAATTCTAATGGCTTCCAAATTTTCCATATCTCAAGAAGAAAAATCCAAAATAGTAGAATATCAAATCAGCGATATTCGACATTCTTCAATTTTAAATTGCAAACCTAAAAAGTTGGACAATTTTAAATTAAAATTCGGTGCGTTCAAAATTACATTATTTTAAATTGGAAACATTCAAAACTGAACACTTTTTATATTTCATTTCAGTTTATTCAAGCTCAACAATCAGAGACAAATATATTTTTTTTAAATTTGTACTGAAATCCTTTAAAATTGAATTCTTTAAATTTAATATTAATAATTGACAAATTCTGATTTATACTTTTTAAAATTGAAAATTTTAACAGTCGAAAATTTCAACGATTCACAATAATTATTACGCAAATCAAATTTTTTATTGTTTCATTTTTAACACTTTATTTAAAATTGCCCGTTCTGAATGAAATTTCAATTAATATTGCGATATTTTAATGGACTAATTTTTTGCAATCGTTATTAGAAGTAGTTCAATCTGAAACATTTACGATTTATAGTGTAATCTAATTAGGACTACGAATTCGAAAATTTACAATTGCCTCACTATTAAGGTTTTTTGATTTGAAACACTACAATTTTGAGCGATTGCAATTTTTAACGTTCTAATTTTAAACAGATTTAGAACTTTTTATTCCTCAACTTTTCCAAAGTAAATTATTATTTAACTTTAATTAAGATAGTTAAATTTTTTAAATCTCCAATAACTTAATTTTTAGAGTTAATTCGAAAGTATTTACCTAATAACGAAGGTTTGAATTTAAAATGATTGGATTTAAACATTTTAAAGTTCTTCCATGCAAAAAACTTTTAATTTGAAATCGTCCCATTTTTTTATTTTATACTTTTTAACAATTTAAATTTGAAATTGTTAAATTTATCAAATTTCTATCGGAAATCTGAACTTTTTTATAAAGTTGCTCACTGGCAGGATTGAGTCTTAGATTTACGTCAGCCTGGACGAGCAACTATCAAGAAACAACGACTTTTTAATACGTAGTTATCAAAAATGAAAGTTTGAAAATGTCTATTTACTCGAAGATCAAGGATTAGATCCGGGCAGTGAGAATTGACTCGACAAAACCGGCCTGTAAGATCTTTTCTTTAAGATAAAGATTCATCCACTAGGTAGGCATCTGATCACTCGAAATTCTGATCGTTTGAAACTGTGATCACTCAACACATGCTAATTGATCTGCTGGATGGCAATTTTCGTGTTTCATTGCACCAAAATGTGACAGGACTATTTACAGCTTTTCGAAACTCATACTGTACACGTCTGTTCGTCTATTTACTTTGAGGACTTTCGGTGGTTCATAGCAAGCAGTTAATATATTGTGAGATGACGGGTGGCCATAGGAAACAGGAAGACTGTGTACGACAACTCCGTCATTTAATTGCTTTTTGGTCTTTATTTTTTACTTTTTTATGTTTAATAATGCAGTGTTCCACCAGTAATGTCCCAACGTAAAAAGAATGGGTGTTTGAGTAGCTGTCGACTCGTCGCTTGAAAGGAAAGCATGACAACTAATGAGTGCTTTGGCTAATATTTGTAAACCAACGAGTCTCCTGATGTCACTCATACTACTATGGGTGAATCAGGTTACACTCAACGAATAGATCTTTCACTGGAGTTTATTTTTAAAAGGTGCTTTACGCTATCTGATAATATTCTACCGTTTATTAATATAGGAACCTATCTTCCTTTATGCACTGAAAAAAATAGTTGAATGGGACAACTAATAAAGTGTTAGGGCCAACTATTCTAGTTTGTAATATATACCGCTGTCACTTAAGTTGTTGTGGTTACTATTTTTATTTCTAAGAATGGTAGTAGTTATCCTTACTACTTCACTTGTTGTCGCAACTACTTTCGATGGTAGTAAGCCTTTTAATTAAATTAGTAGTTTCGAGTACTGAAAGTAGTAATCCATATATTTATTGGTATAGTTTCAACGTCTGAAAGGAAAAATACATCATTCTCAAAAATCAATTTCCCCTCAAGTAGTGTCCAAAAACTTGGAGAATTTCTATTAAATCAAAAACTTTAACGTAGGCAAAATATAATTAATTCGAGCGACATGTGGAACTTTCAACTTTTATCTGAGTAACCTAATGTCATTCTATCCACGAAGTGTGTAAATCCACATGGAGATCCACAAGAGAAAATTGTTGCAAAACAATTCGAGAATTCATAGTGAATTTCTACTGAGATTCCACGTGGATTTAATGTGCATTTTTGTCCATATCTAACGAATTAACTACTTTTACTTACCTTGGAGTTTTTCAAAGTAATCTTCTGATCCCCAAGTTTTCAGCAGATTCTGAACTTCCAGTATATTAATAGAACATTGTGCAACAAGCGAGAAACACAGTCGATTATTATCGATTATCCCGCTTGTAGCACACGGTACTTTCCACAATCACCGCAGGCCGGAATATGCGACTATGCTCGCTGAGAAGAATCTAAGTTGCAAGGAGAAGGGGTACCTGCGGATGCGCATAGCATTACTTAATTCTCTAGTGGACTAAAATCCATTTAGTCTACGGTGACGTCAACAATTGAGAAAACACTAACTTAGATTCCATCGACGAGCATGTAAGTCGCAAGTTCCGGCGCGGGTATTGGGGAAAATAATTTATCAACGTGACCCACTTCTCAAAAACCTCCAAAAGTATAAACATGGCGCGAATGTTGCCAGCACTGATCAGATTTCAGTTCTGCCAATGTCGCCAAGGAAAAAAATTGGTAGCCTGTACTACTTTTATTTGTTGGAAAAAACATTGGTGGTAAATGCAACTACTTTTATTTGTTGGGCTTACAACCACTATCGTTATCTTATTACGGCAGCGGAAGTCTATAGACTCCTAGTGGGGGGCAACCTTAGTGATGTTGAGGTGGAAGATCTATATGATATCAGTAAGCGTATGCTATGCGAGGATAATATTCTCGCTGTTGAAACTATTATGTTGAAGAAATTATTCTTCATGAAACCCTTCAAGGACATCTTCCCTAAAAGGGAAGTTTACTTCCCGACTAGTCTTGAGTTGCTTTCAAGATCTTCTTAAGGTTGCCGGTAAAAACTGGGTCAGTCTGATCTGGATTCTTGGCATTGAGGATATTCTGGCTAAGACACTGGCACTGGCTAAGACGGGAGTTTCACAGTCCCTGATTGGAACGGAACCCTACTGCGTTATCTCGTACCCACAGGCGAAAGGAGTCACTGGTAAATGGCTCTCGGAAGAGAATGCGAGATATTGGAAGGGAACCCAAAAAATGGTGCATTCTAAGAATTTCATATCTGGTACGTGTACTAAGAGGACTAATGAACTCTTGAAAATGGAAAGGCAGATTAATTTCGTTGTAGGGACGCTTACTGGCCACTGCCGACCTAGAAAATACTTAACCAACATGAGGATTGGAGACAACCCTCGTTGTCGAAAATGTGATTTTCGTGAGGAGACAGCTCATCACATACTTTGTGAATGTGATGCACAGGCGTATCTCAGAAACGAATACCTGAGGAATTATTTTCTGGAACCAGAAGATTTTCATGACATCTCCTGCAAATTAGTGTATGCCTTTATGGTAAAGACTGGCCTTATGGGAGATAGTTAAATTTTAAGGTATAGTACAATAGGTTTTACCGCAATGCAATAGGCAGTTATTGCCCTGTCCTTTCGTATAATAACAATACTATCGTTGCTAATGTGAACTACGTAGGAGTACCAACGTCGATTTGTTGCCGCGCAAAACTGGTTAGTTAGTTTTACCATCGAAGTAGTTGTCGCAACTAATACCATCTCTACTAATAAGAAGCTTGTCCTAACCAACTATTTTTTTCAGTGTGCTAATCATTGCGTAGCCTTTTAATGACAGAACATAATTAACCCATTCATTTCTTACTCTTTCTGATCATTTAGGGATGACGACTTAAAAATCAAAACAATTCTAAAGCAAACGTAACTTTCGTCGTAAATTTTCCGAAGCCCCTATGACAATAAAAAAAAGGACTTTCAGCTATGATCTACAAATTTCACAAGGAAAAATTTTAGTACAATTCTTACTTCAGCATTTCGTTTTAATAAAGTCGAGCCCTGATAAAAAAATTAAAAATTCAGTTCAAACTATAGAATATAACCACGAATGAGTTAATTATAAAAAGTGATCTATTAATTTCAGAAGGCAGATTATGTAGGAAAATCAAATATTTCTGAAGAAAATAAAATGTCTAAATACCTGGTAAGAATCGTTTCTCATTCTTTTGCGATTCCCTTCACTGGATGATCTGTGATCATCTCGGCCAGAGTAGGAATCCTGCAAATAATGTCTTTTATCAATTTCTTTCTTAAACTGTGTTTAACAAATTCTTTAAGTATATTAAATTCTCAGACTTACACGTGGCCGTTTATAACTATTTGAGTGTTCACCTCTTCCTCCTCGACTTGAGTATCTGTCGGATCCACCTCCTATATTAAATACGTATTTCATTATTAAAAAGAATTCTTTCGAGTGGAATTTATTAATATTATAATAATTAAATTACTAACCAGAATTGTATTTGTTGCGTGAATCATAGTTCTGATTGGACGTATAATTGTTGAATCTACCTCCTCGAGAAGAAGAGTAACTCCCTCGGCCGCCAGAATTGGAACTATTCTTCCAATCACTTCCACCTCCACGACCCCGATATGAACTTCCTCCACGGGAACTAAATCCACGACCTCGAGAACTCATATTGGGGCTGGCAAAAATCAAAATTTGATAACAATTTTTATTCAAGTTTCGAAATAATACATTAAATATAAAACACGTACTTATTTCATACGCATCTAAAAATACATAAGAGAATCTATTACGGCTTTTCACTAAAGGACATAAAGATAAAATACTTCAAACATCAAAGTCAATCAATCATTTGATTCAATGTATAGGTATCAATCAGCATTTTTTAGCTTTTCCGATTGATAGGCGAAACTAATGAATAATTATTCATTCCAATTACGATTTTAAAAAGCAATATTGACGTTGAATAAAACTACAAACCTGTACTTATTATAACCATAACTCATGGTTATTGTTGTTCAGGGATGTCAGAAATCTTGACGATGGTCTAAGAAATAAAAAAAAACATTTATCCTATTTCAAATAAATTTGAAGATCGTTTCACAGTTTCTTTTTCTTCCAAATTTCACGTTTCACGTAACATGGCCCGACCAAAATATAATAAGGTTGATACTTTTGACTTTTATATTATAATTTTTTCATTTAATTATTTCTTCTTTATTTGGCACTGACTAGTGTTACGGAATTTTCCGTAACGTTAGACAGTTCGCTTTTGTTAGCAAAATTCAGTGCAAAAACCATTTGAATTTTTGGGAAACGTATCTACTGACTACAATATACATTTACAAAAAGCATCTTCGTTCTTAAGAACGGATATAAACTGAATCAACTATCCGAAACTCCAACCCAGTTAATTACGAAATCTACAGTGACGATTCAATTTAATATATTATTCAATATTACCTTTGAATTCCATTTTACTGTAACAAATAGCAATGTAAAAAATTTTAGTTAGCAAGTACTTTTTCTTTGTCCTAAATATGACAGTGAAGATGTATCTAAAAATATATATATTCAGTAGCTATTTAATATTGATACATCTCCAAGGAAATGTACGCAAATGTCAGATTACTCTTATCAGTCTCTCACAAATAATGACGCAATCTCCCAATCATAAAATGTATATCTTATTTATTTTTCAGAGGCATACTTAATTTTTTATTCCACTCTTATTTGTGAAACCGCCTCGCCGACGGATTACAAAGAGACAAAATTGGAAATGCGTATAATAATATAAGTGAATAGAAATCACGCTGCGAGCAAACATGAGCATTAGTACCGTAACATATTTCAGATCTGAGGTTAAACGAAAATCTGCTCTTGGATTTGCCACATTCTCTTTTCAGATAGTATCTGCAGAGCAGGAAAGTCGGTCTACATTAAATCAATACTCCTGACCCTCCCGACTATATAGCAGTACCTATGCCGCGACTTGCCGCTGACGCGCTTTTTGTTGATGATGACAAAATACCAAGGATTATGGGGTGTAATATTACCTTTGTCGTTGACAAGGACTTCGAAGACGTTAATTTGTGAAGAATTTTCACTGATTTCACAAAAATAACTTCACTTGTCGAGTTATTTATTCCAAACGACAATGCGACAGCAGAGAATGTTCAAGATGTCGGCCTGGTCGCGTCGTCTCGCTCTCGGTGACTCGATCACACTTCCGGAAGTTCGCGATTCCATGAATCCATGGAACAAGGAAATGAACTGGAAGTCCATCCGCAAGAGCGCGCTAAAATTTAAATGAGATTGCATGTTGTTTTTATTTGATTATAATAAATAATGATATATGTATATATAATTATTCATTATCTTATTAGCAATGAATTTTCATTACGAGATATTCAAGTTTTGTTGTTGAATATTTATTTTGGAGCACCATAGACAATTCTTTAAAATGTTTCATATTTTACTTCATATATTCAATTAGAATTTGTATGCAAAATTGGGGATATAAGAAAAAAATGAAAAATGTTTGGAATATTAAATACCTTTCAAGAAGATTTAATAGGAAAAATTATTTGTTTGTACTAAGCAATGTTCATTTTACTCATTTAGTTATAAGTAGTTTAATCTCGAGTTTAATTCGAACCATTTCGAGAACTATTTACTCATTGTAACAATATAATGATTGTTAAAAAATAGAACAATTTGAAAGTTATTCACTTTTAATTTATGACTATAGTTATTTGAGTTTAGTTGTGGCTTAAATTTTACTTCAACTGATGCTAAAATTAAAATGTATCGTTTAATTATAATTAAAAATAATAAAATTTCAAATATTTATTCTCGCCGTTTTAATGAGTTCTATTGCTGCGATAATATTCAATTACACCGCAATAGCCGCGTAATAATTGTGTAATAATGCGTGATAGTCATTACTCCGTACTAGTTTTTGATGAGTGAATTCCCCCTCGACATTTTTAACAATACATAAATATTATACCTTGCAGGGCCGCCTGTAGGGTTGTGGGGGCCGCGACCCCGACGGCCCTTATGTAAAGGCGGCCCTGGTACCTTGTATGTGGACAAGAGTAGGTACATATTTTTGTTTGCATTGCTGGGATAATATTTGCAGCCTCCCTTTTTATAAAATAAACTTTTTTTTATTGAAAAGTGTCCCTTGGTAAAATCAAGGCATCCCATTCATTGGACATAATATCCCATAAAAATGAGGAAAAAAATTGTAGGGAATTTCTTTGTGTGCTTTTTACATTCTCATCCTAATGAGAAGGTGTTAATTTGACTTCGTTAGTTTTCATCAAATCTCCACGTTTTGAGACCCCCTGAGTAAGAAAAAACTATTTTTACGAAGGTGTCTGTCTGTATTAGGGTGGTTCTTATTTATACTTCGTGGATTTTTTTTTCTCGAATTTCTCTGCTATCACCCCCCCCCCCCCCAAATTTGTGTTCGAATGCCCAAAAAAAAATCTCCAAATTTGAGGATAAATCCGAAGAGCTCTTCGGATTTATTAAGGCAAAAGTAGTAGTGGTCTTAAGGGGTTGTTGAATATTAATATGGGATTGGAAATATAAGTTAGGGTTTTCTGAAGATGATTTGGGTGATTATTTCAAATTTTTCAATTTTTTGAGTGTTTTACGTGGAGGGTCTTCGGATTCTTCAGGTAAAAGTGGTAGGGGTGTTCTTAGGGGTTTTTTGATTATTATTATTACGGGGTGGGAAATATAACTTGGGATATTCTGTGCTACGGAACTATTTGTCAAGCAGCTACAATGGATCTTTAATGCCCCGCACGTTAGTTCTCCTCTTACAAATTTAAAACCCGGGTACTCCTTTACACCGATGAAGGTGTTTTTTTTGTCACACACATAAGGGTTAATTTGCAACCTAAATTTCGAAATCAAAATGAAATAATATAGTTAATTTATTTGAGAAATAACTTCAAAAAACCTGTTTAATTATTATACTTGCCGAATTAAAAAAAAATTAAACAAATTAAAATGTAATCAAAATGTTCATGTGCAAAACTCATGAAAATTACTACAAAATAAGTTATTTTAAAATATGTTGGTGATTGCTCCTTGATCACGAGGGAATTATTCAACAATGTAACATCTTTTTAAAAGTTATCTTTTACTGAGATGTAATTAAAAAAAAAGTAAATAATCGTTTTCAAATAATTCCCGCGAGATTAATGTGCTGCCACCAACATTAGAGTTGTGTCACCGCTTACTCCGCTTCTGATTGGTGCCGCGAAAGCAGAATCGGATGTTTTAAAATTGGCGCGACTTTCAAGTCAAATTTAATGTTCAGACACTGATTGAATAGAAAATAATAGTTTCCCACATGTCACAGTCAAAATTTACCTGCAATCGTGAAAAAATAAGGTGCATTTCCGACTTTTATTACATTATTTATTGAAAATTAAAATCTTACCTCACAAACAACTTATTTCGAGTGAGGTATCCAATAATCTCGATTAATACTCTCCATTCATAATTGCTTAAGCTTTAGGATCGTTTGGGACTTGTCTTAAGTGAAATCCTTGGCCAGAACTATTACGGCAGTAGAGAATGTAACACGACACTATTGTTTTTTCATAAAAAACACTTCATGAAAATATATAACACATAACCTTTTCTTAAAGTTTTGCTTCTTCTTTGTTTTTGTTTTTGGCTTTTAGATTAAAGTTTTGCTGAGTGAGACGTCTAGAATACTTTAAATGTTTCGCGCTTCGCTACGTATTCCCGATTCCGGTTTCGCGTCGGCTAGTGGAGGGGGTACCGTGACACAACTCTCCCTAGAGGAACTCTAGGCAGACTTACTTCATCTCGAGTCCCGATTGGGAACGATAGGCAACGATTGGCAACGATAGCCGGGCCTCAATCGTTCCGAATCGGTGCGACCCGATTAAGAAACACAATTGGGAACGTTTGAAATTTTTTTTCATTCGTTCTCAATCGGATCCATTCATTTTTTTGTAGAAGGGTTATCGAGCGCGAGATACAACAGACGCGCGTCGGGCAGTTTTTTTTATTGCTAATAAGTATAATAAAAACTGAAATAATATATATTATTAAAACATAATTTTAAGAAGATGACTGAAATGAAACATTATTTTCTGTTCTTTTCTACAGGGAGCATTCAGGATTGCGTGACCCCAAAAACCATAGGGTGCTATCTCACTTCTTTGTCCAAAATGAGTTAATGCTCTGGTTAATGCGATACCAAACGGTAGTTTAATGCAATCTCTTCGCGTAATTTTAATCTAATAGTAAAATACATTGTCTAGCTTCGTAAAATTTATCAAACAAAGTATTTACAAGAAATTAAGATATTTACAGAACTACGAAGTGGTATATCTAGTTCCACGTTGTCAGATTACAATCACGCAAATAAAAAAATGACAATCAGTGCAAAATTCAAGACGACTTCCGACGTCAAAATAATGAAAGGTTAATGTATGGAAACACCACGAAGTAGTATAAGGAGATCCAACTCTAATATAAGGATACCCCCCATTTTTCCATGCCCACTTCCTATAGCATATCCACAGCATACCAGATTAAGTATTGTAGCGCCTCTCATGAGTAAATTTCAAACTGCTGAAAACCAACGGCAAAACCTATGTTATAACGGTTTTCCGCAAGAGGCGCTAGAATACGTTATCTGAAGTGCTATAGGATGTGGGCACGGAAAGATGGGTGTACAATTTTCCGAAATAGCCCATAGAGTTGGATCTCCTTATACTACTTCGTGGGAAACACTCTAAACATTTGAATTTATATTTCATACAAGATATAAGACTATAAGGCAATTGAAGAGGAAACAACTTCATACTGATGTTCAAGGTGCTATCTCCATGCAATTTTCCAGATTTTTTAGTCAAAAAGTTCTATCATAAAATTAAATAATTTATTATTCTGAAGTTTTTGCATTGCCAGATTTAAATATTGTATCACTGTTCTAATCATTTTTGCACAAACTAATATTTTAAAAAGCCTCTCCTGTAAAGTTGGCAAAATCTAAGATAGCATCCTATGGTTCTAGGGTCTCGATTGATTAAACGATCAAAAATCGGTTTAGAATTAGAAAATATATTTTTTTTAATTACTTATTTCATTATATTCTTGATTTGGCCATTTTCATTGATTTGCGAGTCCCAACAATAGTACTATATAATCTTTGCAAATATAACTCCTGTAAATTTATATAAAACAAAAGTAAAAAACTGATTGGATTCAGAGATATTTAAATATAATCCCCAAGTAAAAAATGTCAACCCTAATGGGAAACAGAAGATATTCACCGATTTTTAAATATTTGAAGTGCTTTTCTTCTTCTCCAAAAGATTGTTTCCACACTAATACATAGTTAGCCAAAAATTGTAACGTATTCTCATTACCGTTACTTTTAAAAATAAGTAACAAATTCTAAAAAAAAAAGTAACGTTCATTCGCTCGAATATAATATGTAATAACTATATATCCACCAGCATCCAGCAACGTGGTGGAGACAGAGGGGCAGGCCCAAGCTGGTTCGATTAAAAAAATCCGAAGCTGGGATCGGGAGATGTAGGTATAAGCGTATTTTTGCAGAATACCTCCATTTTTAGAATACATTTACAATTCTTTAAAATGTTTTTTATTTTACTTATGTATTCAATTCAATTTTAAATACAGAATTAGGGATATACAACAGATCAAGATTGTTCTGGGCACGTTTTACAAAGCAACACACACAAATATCAATTCTTATGCAACATTTATTTATTAGAATAAGTCATCCTCAACTATTTGCACCTTTTTGAATTTTCCAGCCTCGATAACTACATCTATATCTGAGTAATTTATCAAGTTTCAGCTTGAAATTAATATTGGAGCCAATATTTTCAGAAAAATGTAATAATATCGATATACAAAAACATACAAATCTAAAGTATAGCAGTAACTATATCTCTTGTATGCTAGTATTAATTATTTACAGTAAAAGTACTCTAAACTGCCCTTTCTTTCACACGACATACAATATTTATATTTCATAATTTATAGCATATACTGTTTCTCAGATAACTAAATTCAATTCTTCCGAAGGTATTTCAAAACACTGAAGTCTTGCAACAATAAATTATACTGATAATTTAATTTTATAAACACTACAATACAAAAAGTGGTGACGAACTGACCACTGTCAAATTTAAAAATGACAACGCAACATGAATACAACAATACAACATATTATATGATTGCCCTCAAAACCTCAATGTTTATTTTTAATTATTTTTATTGCAAAACTCCAGTCTGTAAAATAGTTTCAACTATAGTAGATTTCTTTACTGAACTTGGTAATGAATCAGAATTTAGCTGGGGCGCCTATTTGTCACAATTCAAGATTAATGATATCTTTCAAGAAAAATACTAAAAGAGGTCATACCTCGTTTACTTTTATTTTCCATTTTCTAATTTTTATAACATCACTTTTCAGCAAAAGTGTGAAACATCTTTTCCTGCATATATAGGACTCGTTTTGAGAAACATGTACTTTTGCAGGGAATATATCACAAATTATCCAATACTCTTTTTCACGTAACCAGTCCTATGAAATTGAAAGTAATCAAAGGAGCAACCTCTTTTCCACCTACATATATACAATACTTAAAGGACAACAAAGAATCGCTTTATCATCAAAAGTAGTGTGTTTTGATTGGAGATACATAGCAAAGTGGGCCAAAAAACGGTCTTCTAAACAGTGCCTGTTCGAGAGTACAAACTTTCGATCATACAATGTATCTCGGTACCTAAACATTATCATGTTCGTTTACGATCAGCACGATGCTCTAAGTACTAGTTATCTATAGATTCTCAACCATCAAGCGCGAACTCGTGATCCCAAGAGGAACAGTCGATGATCTGGCTATTGTCACTATCCTTAATACAGTTGGCAATAACTTGGCGAGCAAGATGCTTGATGCACTCGTATGGCAAATCGGAAGCTAACAGATTCTTCAATTGTTCTATTCCACCTTCCGCAACCACCAATTTGCAGTACTTGTTTGCTACAGTACAAAAATAAAAATTAGAATAATAAATAAATCAGCAGCCAAATTAGGACCAAGATGAGATGGAATGAAAAAAAACTATTATTCAAGTTCAGAAGAGTTCAAAGGAATTTCAAAGAATTCAAGTGGATTCAAAAGATTCCTAAGAGTTAAAAAAAATCAAGGGAATCAGAAGAATTGAAGTGAACTCAAACGCAATCCA
Source organism: Andricus curvator (assembly GCA_932195095.1). Taxonomy (NCBI): domain Eukaryota; kingdom Metazoa; phylum Arthropoda; class Insecta; order Hymenoptera; family Cynipidae; genus Andricus; species Andricus curvator. The sequence continues at coordinate 254,827 of CAKNYM010052080.1, forward strand.
AAGAATGAATAAAAAAGCAATTTAATCTTCAAATGAATTTAAAAGAATTCAGGGAAATTCAGCTGCGAGTATTGAACTGGTAATAACAAGCAATTGAATCAGTTACTTACTTTTGGCTTTTCAATTAGGGATTGTTAACTAATTGAGATTTAGTGGAGAGAAATCATTTCAAATGTAGCAGGCGTTACTTATAGTTCTTAGAATGCAAAGGTTCACTTGAATACAACCGAATTCATTCCAATTAAGATAAATAGGACTTCTTGACAATTTTAAACAAAAACTAATTTTTGATTAGTTAATTTCCGCGAAAACACTCATTCAAATTGGAATCACGTGACATGAAAGTTGACAGGGGTTCTCAAATATTAAAGTCCAAAATTTTGGATAAAGAGGAATTCACGGTGAAATTAAAAGAATTCAAGGAAATTCCAAAGAAATCGAAAAATTGGTAAGAATTGAAGTTAATTAGACATTTTCACTTCATCGGCAGCTAACTTCTCCCATGTGAAAATTAATGGGGCGAAAACTTTATTTTGTTAATATCTTCGTAAAAAGTAATTTCTCACTATAAATGTATTTGGAAATTAGTCTTTATTGTTCAAGAAATATTTAAATAAATAATACAATCGATATAAAAATGATTTTTACGAAGAAATGACCAAAATAAAGATTAGTCCCTTACATTTGGTGTTGTTTTCCCCCTCTGCACTAGCAGGATGTCTACTCAAATCCTGGAGAAAAATTCCCTGATAATTCCAGGTTTTTTCCAGGTATAATAATTTTTCATAGCATGGAGCCATTCAAATATTTCTTATATATTAAAAAAATCAACTCGGAATATGTATACAGTTTCGCGAGTTTATTAGAAATAATGTTTTTTTTTTCAGTTTCTAGGAATTCAATTAATATTACAAGATATTCTTAAATATTTTAGCACGATCAATTAATTAATTAAATAATAATAAAAACATAATTAATCATTTTTTGAATTTGTCTCTTAAAGTCCATGGATTTGAATAATAATTCAAACAAATTTTTATTTTATCTACTTATACTTAAAATTCAGTGCATAGTTTGGTAAAATTAATGTGGGCACTATACGAAATTCAATTTAAACCGATTGAAATTCGTAACTTTTCAAGTAAAAATTTGGATTTTCAAAAAGATAGATGATTTTTTAACCAAATAGTTGAATTTTCAACCAAAAAGATCAATTTTCAAACAAAAAGCTGAATTTTGAACTAAAAAAGATAAGTTTTCAACCAAAAATGGAACAGTTAAATTTTCAGTCAAACAAATTAATTTTCAAAAAAAAAAAACAGATTTATTTTTTAAACAAATTTAATTTAACTTCCAACCAAGCAGTTTTATTTTCAAGCAAAAACATGAATTTGGACTAAAATTATGAATATTTAGCTGGAATACTTAATTTTTCCACCAAGAAGATGAATTTTCTACCATAAAGACGATTTTTCAAAAAAATATATGAATTTTCAACTGAAATGATCATACTTTAACTGGAATAGTTAATTTTTCGACCAAAAAGATTATTTTTCAACCAAGAAGATTAATTTTTACTAAAGAACACGAATTTTCAATAAAATACATGAATTTTCAATTGAAAAGATAAATTTTCAACCAAGAATTGAATATTTAAATTTTAATTAAAAAATTAACGTTTAACCAATGAGATGAATTTTCAACTGAAAGGATATAATTTTCAATTGGAATAGTTGCATTTCACGGTAGAAAAAAAACATTTTCAAACAATGTGATGAATTTTCAACTGGAATAGTTGAATTTGAAACTAAAAACATGCATTTTCAACTAAAACTAGAGCCTCCTAGGCGCGCTCCGCGCGCAACCAATTTCTTTACATGTATTTATTTTATTTGGAAATGAATTTCAATAAAATACTATGAAATTAACTTTTACTTCAATAATTTTGATTTGTACACGGCTTCGCACGGATACCATCTCACGATGCAGAATAAATATTTCTGTAAAAAATTGAGCCTATTCGTTGAAAAATAGCCAGACTCTAAATTTTGTAATCGAAATTGTTTAAATAATTAATAATTCTTGTAAATTTACAAAACATAGTAAAGAGTCACCGGAAAGATAATCTTAGTTGACTACGCAAACAAATTGTTCTGAATGTGTTCATGAAAATTGTTTAAATAATTAATAATTATTGTAAATTTTCAAAGTGTCATAGGAAAGAGGTATTTGAAAAACATTCTTTATTGAGTCCGTAAACAAATTGAGCATATTCTTTAAAAAATAGCCAAACTCTTAATTTGTTTATCAAAATTTTTTAAATAATTATTCATTCTTTGAAATTTGCAGAGCATTATAGCAAAAAGTCACTGCAAAGATATTCTTACTTAATTCTATAAAAAATGGAGCCTATTCGTTAAAAAATAGCCAAACTCTCAGTTTTTAAATTAAAATTGTTTAAATAATTGAAAATTATTGTAAGTTTAGAAAGCAACATAGATAACAGTCATCGAAAAGATATTCTTAGTTGAATTCGTAAACAAAGTGAGCCTATTTGTTGAAAAACAGCCAAACTCTGAATATGTGAATGAAAATTGTTAAAATAATTAACTATTATTGTAAATTTGCAAAGTAACATAGGAAAGACTTATTTTTAATACATTCTTTTTGGTTCTGTAAACCAATTGAGCCAATTCTTTAAAAATAATGATATTAAAAAAAAAAATCATTCTTGTAAATTTACAAAGCAGCATATAAAATAGTCAGCGAAAAGACATTCCTAGTTGACTCCGTAAACAAATTCTGCCTATTCCTTGAAAAATAGACCAACTCTGAATATTTTTAGAAAAATTGTTAAAATAATTAATAATTATTGTATATTTGCAAAGTATCGTAGAAAAGATTTATTGGGAATACATTCTTTCTTGATTCCCTAAACTAATTGTTCCTATTCGTTGAAAAATGACCGGGCGCTTAATTTGTTTATGAAAATTCTTTAAATAATTAATAATTCTTGAAAATTTGCAAATCATTGTAGAAAAAAGTAATCTGAAAGATATTCTTACTTAATTCTGTAAGAAAATTGAGCCTATTCATTGAGAAACAGCCAAACTCTTAATTTTTTAATCAAAATTGTTTAAATAATTAATAATTCTTGTAAATTTATAAAGCAACATAGAAAAGAGTATTCGGAAAGATATTCTTAGTTGACTCCGTAAACAAATTGTGCCTATTCCTTGAAAAATACCCAAACTCTGAATATGTTTATGAAGACTGTTTAAATAATTAATAATTATTGTAACTGTGCAAAGTATCGTAGAAAAGAGTTATTGGCAATACATTATTGGTGATTCCGTAAACAAATTGGGCTTATTCGATGGAAAGTGGCCAAACTCTTAATTTGTTGAAATAATTGATAATTCTTGTAAGTTTGCAAAGCTTCATAGAAAAGAGTCATCGGAAGGATATTCTTAGTGAATTCTGTAAAAGAAATTTACCGTATTCGTTGAAAAATAGCCAAACTCTTTGTTTATGCAAATTGTTTCAATTATTAATAATTATTGTAAATTTACGAAGCAACATAGAAAAGTTTCATCAGAAAGACATTCGTAGTTGACTTTGTAAACAAACTGTACCTATTCCTTGAAAAATAGCCAAACTCTAAATAAGTTTATGAAAATTGTTAAAATAATTAATAATTATTATATATTTGCAAGCTATCGTAGAAACGAATTATTGGAAATACATTCTTTCTTGATACCCTAAACTAATTTATCCTATTCATTGAAAAAAGGCCAAGGTCCTTCTGAAAAGTTAAACAAAAATGTAAAGTTGGTTTTTAAATAAAACAATTAACAAAATTTATTATAAAAAATCCAAACACATTTAAAAATAAATGGTACTCAAAATTTCGAAAGTTTCAAACATTTTGAAATATAAATGAACTATGACTAAAACGTTAAATCGAAAATGAATCTTTCAAAATACGAATAAAATATTTAAAATGTTAATTAAAAGCCTTATTTTTAAAAAATGCGTGAAAGGAATCGTATATATACCGAAGTATAAATGCATATACTTCCACGAAGCTTCTTATGAAAACAAACATCTCGAGTTCAAATCAACACAGATCGCCCATCGTCGATGAGATCGCCTTATGGTTAACTAAGTAACGGTAACGGTAACTAAACGACGAATACCAACTTTCAAAGATAGGATGATGAGTCTTTAAATAGAATCATTAAATTTCAAACAAAAAGATTAATTTTCAATCCAGGAGATTAATTTCTACCAAAAAAGTCAACATTTGCAACTAAAAAAGATAATTTTTCAACCAAATATTGAATAGTTACATTTTCAGTAAAAAAAGTAATTTTCAATAATAAAAAAAAAAAAATTTTCAACAACATAGTTAAAGTTGCAACAAGAATAGTTCAATCTTCAGTAAAAAAATTAATTTGCAGGCAAATAAAAAACGAATTTTTAACAAAATAGCTCATTTTTCAACCAAGGAGATGAACTTTCAATTAAAATGATGAATCTTTAACAACATCAAATTAATTTTTAACAAAAGAGTAACTCTCAGCCAAGTAATTAAATCTTCATTCAGAAAAGATGGATTCGGAACGCAAAATGTAGTAGTTGATATTTCAACCAGAAAAGAACGAATTTTCAACAAACTGCACGACTTTTTAACTAAAACCGACCAATTTTCAACCAAAAACAGAATAGTTAAATTTTCAGTTTAAAAAATTGATTTCAAACAAAAAAAAACGATTTTTCAATAAAATAGTTCGATACAGTAATATAAAGCTACTTTTACAAATAAAGAATCATTGTTATTCAATTTAATATTGCAATTCAAAAAAAATTAAGCATCCTCTCGAAAAAATTCCCTGACTTTAAAAAAAATCCCTGACATTTCCAGGTTTTTCCAGGTATATAAAAATTCCCTGACAATTCCAGGTTTTCCAGGTTTTCCAGGTAGGGTAGACACCCTGACTAGACGAAGTGAAGTTAGCTGATTTTGTTTCAAATAAAAAAGATAATTTTAATGGCTCATCTACACATATTAAATTAATTTCCACACTTACGGTAAACTTTAGTAAGATTAGCCAGAGCCCAAACTGCCCAGTGTTGGCATTGAGGAGTGTGAAAAACATCCAGGAGCCGCAGAAGGGGTAAAAATGAACGGTAATTAATGTTGCGTTCAGAATTTATATTCCAACGATCGATTGCTTCGACCATAAGATCTAAAACTTCCGTTCTTGATGGCTTCTCAACCGTCCAGGCTTCGACGCCATCCGACGCCATGTGAGCTAAAATTCCTGCAGCGTTGTACGATACCTACAATATTACAATTTAATTAAACTCCTGTTAATCAAAATCCCACTTAATTTTAAAATGATATTAATTTTAGAATTATACGTACTTCAATTCCATCACTATCAGAACGCAGTAAACAAGCGAAAATCGATACGTATTGTTCCTGCATCAAATCAGATCGAAGGCTTGCCCACTCTGCGACGTTTCCCAATAAACCCATCATATTTCTCAGTAATTCTTCCTTATTTGGATATTGCTAAAAAAATCAGTAATATTATTAATTTTTCATCACTTTAAATTTACATTAAGAATAGTTAACATATCAATTTAAATGAGCAAAAAATGGACACGTACTCTGACACATTTGAGAAATAGATCCATGCCTTGTTTGTTCAAAAACCGCTGGCAATTTATATCAGTTTCGTCTGTCATGTTCCACATGGTAGACCAAGCAACTTCCAAAACGTCGTCGAATATTCCAGATACGACTCTATACTCAACCAATTGCAACATTGTCTCAACGCAGCCCAATTTTCCCAGGAGACGTTTTTCTTTGCCTTCGACCTGGCACGCCAATGAGTTTAATAAATATATTCCAATTCTCTGGACGAAACTTTCCGGCTCAGAGTGCTTCGCAGAATGCAGTAGTACCCTCACTAAAGCTTCGTAATTCCACATCTGCAACAAATAATTAAATCTAGTGAAAATCTTATTTAATTGAAAAACGAAATAAAATAGCAATGCAGTCTCGGAAGTTTACACTTGTCATTCTTATTAGCTTTCTCTTATTACTTTCGCCCATTTTCGTATTTTTTTTTTAATTTGAGGATGGATTTCAGTATGACTATCGAAAAGGTTTTTATTGAAAATAAAAAATCCCAATCAAGATACAAATATTGACGGCAATTAAAATTTAACCGTATTTTAATCAAATGAATATTGAAGAATCTACTTCAGTATACTCGAATATTGCATGCCAGTTAAATTTTTTCCAAATATAAATATAAATCAGAATAGGTAAAATTAGGCCAAAAGACGCACCACATCCTGAGGAATGCGAAATTGGCAGAGTGCCAGGCAACCATTACGCATCATCGTCTCCTCGTCTTTATGAGCACTCATCCCCGCAAGTAAAGTACCGATTATCCTCCTCTTCATACTCGCATCCACCTTTTCCTTTGATTTGACAATGTAGAAAAGCGTCGCACTACAAATGTTTTATTAGAGTTAAATATTTATTAGTTTGATCTTTTTATCTACCGATTTCTAGATTAAAGACAAAGAACCTCACCTTCCAGCTATTTGAATTTGCTTTTCAGAAGGATGTTTCTCCATTGCTTCTAACACTGTACAGAGCGCTTGGTCCATGCGTTTGCAATTTTCGAATCGAAATATGTGATACAAATCGTTTAAAACTTTTTGTAACATTTCATGTTTGTGGTTCATAGACACTCGAGCTGCCACAAGTATTTGCTCTTCATTAGCATCTCCAGCTATCTGTAATTAGTCAAATAGAACTCAATTATTACGACGTAACAACTATTCACAAATGTTCCAAAACAAAAAAATGTATATTTTTTTAGGTTATCCTTAAAAGGTGGAACATGCATAATACTATATAATAATACTACATATAGGGTAAAGGAACCAATTACCGAGGGTGCACCAATTGTCGAGAATCGGCAGATATTTTTTATGATAAATAGTAAATTATAATTAAAATTAAATTTAAAATTATGTTATTATAATTCAGGAGCTCTAAACTACAAACCGTAAAAAAACATCTTTTTAGAAGAGAAATTCGTTCTGAATTGAATACCTGTAATGAGTCCCTCATGAAATTGCCGGAAATTTGACATTTGCTTAATATTTTATGTTGGCTGAATCAGAAATTTTAAAGCACAAATTTGGTTACCATTTGCAATTTAATTTGCAATTTCTGTTTCACATTCTAAAGTTCTAAAAGAAAATATATACAGAAATGAAAGTACGATAAACTTACTGTCCAGCCAAATAATTTTTAAAGTTGTAGGAGTTTTCATTTATAAGAAACAGGATAGGAAAGTTTGAGGTTGCCTATTTCCTCGACAATTAGTTCCTTTATCCTATTCAGCCTTCTAATTACAAATTATCTTAAATTTCTAAAAAACAAAATCAAATTTCTTATTGTACCAACAGCGTATTTTTCAGACATAATCTATACTAATTCCAATACAAATGAACAAGCAATACTTGTTAACTACAAAAAATTCATAATTATGTACTAAAATATTTACACAATAGCTCTTTACTTCTATACATTCAATTAAATATGATTATTGAAGTTTTCATTGACACGGCGATATTTGACCTAGAAATCTATGGCAGAATGCTCTCGATATGTATTTTAGATAAATACGATATCCTTATTAATTTAAAACTTTATTTAATCACATTTTATGTTAAAAAATCGATTTTTTCACTTGTGCTCACCTCTACATCCGAATCTATCGAACCGATTAGTGCCAAATTTTAAGGAGAAGCAGTAGAAACAGATTCTCGATACATTTTGCAAAATTTTCGACAGTTTTTTAAATTTTACGTATTTAGTGAGGTATGAGAAAAATGGTAAAATTTTAAAAACTGTTCAACATATCGGAAATTCTTGTAATGTACAGAGAACATGTTACTAGAGAATTCTCATTAAAGTTGTATATAACTCGGTTGGATAGATTAGGCTCCAGAAGTGAGCACAGTTGAATAAGTGGAATTTTTTTACAATAATTCAACAATAATGCATTTTTATCCAAACTTTTTGCCTAATATTTGACCTAGAAATCTATGGCAGCATGTTCATATTTTATGCTGAAAAATCGATTTTCTCACCTGTCATCATCTCTACATCCTAATATTTTGAACAGATTGGTACCAAATTTTAATGAAAAGTCAGTAGAAACAGATTCGATACAGAAATTTTAAGATAAATTATAAGAAGCCATATTAGACATTATAAAATATGGCGGGATTGAATGGTAAAAAAATGATTAAAAATAAAATGGAATTGAAGATTGAGAAATGTTATTTTTAATACACGAAAAAATAGAATATCTGAGTTATAAAATCTCTGAAGGAGTACGACATTAATATTTTCGCAAATTTATTGGGGGCCGTTCAAAAAATACGTAATGCCTTTAGGGGGGAGGGGGCCACACTGAGCGTTACGCTAATGTTAAAGTTACCTACACTTACTATAGAAAAAGCGTTACGTAGTGTGTGTGGGGGGGAGGGGGTCAAAATTTTCGGGAAAAAGCGTTACGTATTTTTGGAACGGTCCCTTGCAGGATTTGCTGTATTACCTCAACCATTATAAATCTTTCGAGGAAAGACGCGAAGTTTTTAATAGTTGAATTAAAAACCGATTCTTTTTAAATGTTCAAAGAAAAATTAATGCAAAAGCCTTCGTTATCAATCCACAGTCCTCGCGATAAAACTGAGTTACATTGCGATGCTAGTTCGATAGGGTTTAGAGCAGCAGTATTACAACAAAAACAAGATTTGAAGTTTCATCTGGGTTTTTTTTTCTCAAAAAGAACTACAGAAGTGGGGAGTAGATATCACAGTTTGGAATTAAAAATTCTATCAATAATTTAGGCTTTGCGACGTTTTCGCATCTATCTTCAAGGGATCTCTTGAAAAATTATAACAAATTACAATTTCCTTAAGGGGTTATATCTATGTAGTAATGTTAATGGAATTTTCAACATTATTTTTAGCCATGTTGACAACATTTTATTGAAACGGACTACAGAGGATCGATTACTGCATATTTGCAGGTAATTTTTCATTAAAAAATGTTGAAAAGTGGGGGAAATATAGCCGCTGCCGCAAAAAAGTGTTTTTTTTCATTATTACCTGCGGTGAACATGATAACTCTGGAATGAATTTTCTGAAATCAAAAAACGTTCAAGATTTCATTAGTGTATTCATATACGGAGTTCGTGAAAGAAGGGTTTAACAAAATTATGATTGAAAAAAAAACGGCGACGATGATTCCAAAAATTTCGATTTTTGAGATTCCAAAAATTACGGTTTTTGGCCCAAAAAATAGAATTTTTTGTCCAAATGAAAATCCCTTTGTTCACGAACTCCGTATAGGAATATACTAATGAAATCTTGCTGGTTTTTTGATTTCAGATAATCTGTTCCAGAGTTATCAAGCCCACCGCAAGTAATAATAAAAAAAACGTGTTTTGCGGCAGCGGCCATATTTCCCCCAGTTTTCAACAATTTTTAATAAAAAAGTACCTGCAAATATGTAGTATATGATCTTCTGCAGTCCATTTCAATAACATTTTGTTTACATCGCTAAAAAAAACTTTAAAATGCCTTAATATTATTAGATATAACCCCTTAAAAAAACTCGACCAGGTACATGTATGCAACAAGTCGATGCTCTATGTCGTTCATTTGATGTTTTGGTAGGCGAAGACAACCCTTTTGAATGGAATCTTTCAGTGTGCCAAAATAAGGATCTAAAAATGGTAAAAATGCGCGATATGTTAGGAAAACGTCAAGATAGAGTGTAAAAAATGCGAAAAGGTGTGGTGTTCAGGAAGAAAGGAGATTATTTACTCTTCTATGTCCCGGTGAGCATGAAAAAACACGTGATTTTTAAATACCATGATGAAATGGGTCATTTAGGTCCTTTTAAAACAAAAAGAGTGCATTAATAGAACTTACTGCAATAGAAGAACATATTAGTAATTCTTTGTAGTCAGGAGGCAATAAATGGTCTTAAACAATTATTCAACGATTATAGTAGGTGAAGTACTTTAATCTCCAATCGTGGAAGCGCATTCATTTCCGATGAATTCACTGAATTTATGTCGCAAAATCACATAAAACATATCAAGATAGCGACACGTTCTCCTCAAGCCAACGGTCAAATTGAAAGGATTATTTCTATCATACGTGCAATGTTGGCCAAGTTGTCAGACGATAAAATGAGTAAATATTGGTTCAAAATTTTAGAAAGCACTGAGTCGGCTGTTTTTTGGAGCTGATCAAAGGGGCCAGTCAATTAATGATGCTAAAGAATTTTTAGAGAACAATATCCAAACGGGAAAACTTAGAAGTCTAGAAAGTTTGAGGAAAACTGCCGCGGAAAATATAGAACAGACTCAGACTTAAAATAAAAATTATGTAGATAAACGACGTAAGGAACCTTATGAAGACTGTGAAGGAGATTATGTTATGTTGATAAATATTGATAATATTCCTGAAGCGCCAAAAGCATCTATTCCCGAATTTAAAGGATCATATTCAATTGTAAAAAAGCTGCGAAATGATAGGTATGTAATAAAGGATATGAAGGGCTTCAAAATACACAAAAACCTTATCAGGGCTTATGGGAAGCAAGAAATACGCGTTCATGATTTGGAACCAGAAACGTTTAATAATGTTATTTTCTTTATTATCTAATCATATTATCAAAGTCAGGGACAGCCTATAGTCAGAATTAGCCGAACTGTAGTAGCAATTATTCAAGTAGATTCCATAGATATATCTAACGTTTTTGTGTTATCAGGTGCAATGTCAGTTTGAACTATATTGATAATTGTGAAACGATCAACAGGTCGAAGTAAAATAAACTTTTCATTTATATAAAATAAACGTGTTATTTACTCGCAACTATCAAGAAATTCCGTTACTACAGCAGAAAAATTATTTTAATACTTTTCATTTTATTTTATTATTAATATAATCTCGCTAAGTTTTATAATGTCTAATGTGGCTTTTATATTTATTTTTAAATTTCTTTGGGGCTCTTTATACAAAAATTTCTTTATATATTTTATTATGAATATTTTTCCCAAATTACTTGCCCAACTTTAATTTCAAAAATTCATATAGTTGTACTTGGCAGATTTTTTTCATCGCAGATGTTTTTGGTGGAATTCTTATATTTTGCAAAATGACACGAAATTAAGACAAGTTTAACATATCACAAAGGCATTAAAAAATCTTGGATTTTACTCGTTGCAAGTTCCTCCTTGAATTTGATTTTTTATGAAGAATGGATGGTCCCTTTTGAATTTCAAATAATAAAACTAGAAAAGTTTCTTACTATTTTAGCAGGAATATCATGTCTTCTGCAAGCTCCGTAAGAGGTTCCGTATAAACCAAGAAACTGTAGAGGATTTCGAACCCGAGAAGCCAGACCAGGGATATCAGAGAGCTGACCGAAGTAAATGTTTCTTTTATCAAGGGGGCGTTCAATAACACCTCTTCCAGCAAGGTTGGTGCCTCCTATGTCCAAAGAAACGAGTTCAGGTAACCCTAGTACCAATCCTGCAAGGATCATGTCTGGCATCTCGTACTGACCATTCTTGTAATTTGTTTGAGAGATATCTAGGTGCCTGAAAACAATTCAGATTTTTATATAAATATATGGAAGATAATTTTAAACGCTGCATATGTATATGTAGTACCTTAAATTTTTCAGATGGCTCACGTTCTCGACAAAGTTTTGGGCGTCGGCATTTAATTTAACGTCATACAGAGTTAGTGATACTAAATTGGGTACCAGACTATAAAAGTAAAAGTTCCCAATATTTTGGTTATTTGAAAGGTCTAAGTGACTTAAATTGGAAAGTCCCTCTAGAAGAATGGTGTATTCGGAGCCACGTATGGTGATGTTTCCCACAGTTAGCCTCCTCAAATTTGGAGTACTGAACACATATCCCCTTTCGCAGTAATTAACGTCTAACGTGTCAGAATCTGCAAGAAAAAAAGACTTTATTTGCCTTAATCTAGCAGAAAAAAAATCTTAGTAACCGTCATATTTTGTTCATTTCTACATTCTATGATTTATTTAATGAACATAGGAAAATATCTTTGTTTAGCGCAGATTTTACGCAAAGAAACAAATTTGTTGTGGAATTTAGCTCCTAATTTTATCGGATTTTATTCCAAGATCATTGGTTTGTGGGAAGTTGCAAGACAAAGATACTTTCCAACAGTTTTATAAAATTCAAATTCAATAATTTTACGTAATAAAAATGTGGTATAAAATGATTAATTGTATGCATGAGCTGACTTTTATATCATCAAAAAACCACTTATCATCATTACTTGGCAATATTTGTAAATAATTTCTGCTAAGTTTACGTCGCAAATCGTATGATTCATAAATGAATATTATAATAGTGTACGTAACCAGCTCTATTAATGCATCAAATTTTGGTTAAATTTAAAAGCTTACTAGAATTCAAAACTGAAAAAAAAATGGAGGACAAACATCTTTGGGTTAAAGTCGATCTGCGCTGACTGATTTTCATTAAAATGTTGAAAAATCTATAGGTAGCATAAGCAAAACATCTAATAAAAAAAGAAAGGACATGAACTGATTAAGAGTCTTTTTAGTGCAGCATTTATTCGCTGCGTTTAACGAACGTCGAGCGGGAGGTTTGACGCTGAGGAGAATTGTGTACGCTCCATGATCTGACGGTTTTCTGCAGTTTTCTTTTCCCCTGGCAAAAAGTCCACGCAAATGCGATCACTTCTGATGAAGTTGGATGAAACGGGTTATCACTGGATGTGATTAACTTCATAAAGTAATTTTAAGCCCAACTCACTAAAGAAAAATGTTCACTAGTGCATACCCAGTGAAATGGAGTCCTCCGGGGGTGTATATCCTGGCAAGATTACAATGTACGTGGTGACAAAGTTTTAATGCGGATTCCTATAGGATTTTTTGCGACAAATACGAATCGGAAAGTTTGAAATCGATATCTCGAATAGTTTTCGAGATATCGATTTTTCTTACTTTTTTCAATTCCGTGACCAATTACAGAGGTGCCCCCCCCCCCCATGAGGCCTTGGAAAATGGGTGGGAGTGTGACCTTACATCATTTCTGTGACCAGTCACAGGGGTGCCCTCCCATGAGGCGTTGAAAAAGGTGTAGGGGTAAGATCTGCATTATTCGATTATTTAATTTAACAAAAAAAATCGACATCTCGAAAAATATTCGAGATATCGATTTAAAAATTTCAGATCCGTGTTTCTCGCAAAAAATCTCATCGAAATCCATGTTCAGAAATTATTTTAATAAAAAAACCAAAGTTAATAATTTTAACATAAAAAATCGATTAACCGAAAACTATTCGAGATATCGATTTAAAACTTTCAGAATCGTGTTCCTCGCAAAAAATCCTAAAGGAATCCACATTGAAACTTTGTCGCCACGGACATCATAATCTCCCCTGTACACTATCATGCTAAAGGACTTAAATGATACCAAAGATATTGATGATAACTGATTATACTTCATCAGTGGGTAGGACCCGTGAGTAGGCATATGTTTCACAGAGGGTTTTAAAAACAAAGGCATAGTACAATATAGGTAATACGACAGTGCTACGGGACTTAAATTGACCAGTCTAGTTTCAATAATAACAACCTCTTGAAAAAAAAGTAATAACAGTGCAGCATTCTTTATTATCAGCACCCAAGGTTTGCTCATGGGAACGGAATAATGAATAGGGTTAAGCATATTAAAAGAGAAATATATGTATATATAATTATTTACAAAATAAACAATATCTTACTCGGCTTGAGTTGATTAAAACATCCTCGAAAAGCGAGACTTTGAAGATTCTCCGAGTTAGCATTGACATGCTCGATGGAGAGTTCGGTAAGATTAGAGCAATTATTAAACTCCAGCTCGGTAACCTTATGTGAAGCGATTGTCAGCACTGAGGAATCCGTCAGACTACAGTTGTTGATCTTAACTCTCTTCAACTTGGTGACAAGTACATTTTTGAATATTGAAAAAAAGCAATCATTTTCCTCTATTGCTTCACTGTGTTGCGCGTACTCGATTATTTTGTCGCAGATTTCACTCGGAAATGCCAAACCCTTTCTGAGTGTTCGGTGGCCGCGTTTGCCCTTTGTGGAGATGATGTCCAAATTTTCGCAGATCACCTTGTAGCAGAGATTTGTGAGAGTCTCTAGACCTGCGTATTGTTTGGAATCGAACAGGATGTCCAAGTGCGACATCGTGCACGAGAATCTCCTCCGGATTGACGATAACACTCACGATACTAATTGTAATTACGCAATTTTAACTGTCAAATGTGTCAAACGAATCAGCTGAGAACACTGTCATTATTCCACATTATTCCCCGACCAAGAACACTTGCTGGTCTTGCGGCAAGTTTCGCCACTTTTTTGTGTCTTGTCACGAATGCACTATCACAAACTGGAATTTATTAACTATTATAACCACAAATTCAGAGAAACTACGATTTTAGAAAATTCACGAAACATAATGGACGCAGTGAGCGACCGTAGCTAACTTGGAATTGAAACGGCGCACTTCACGAAAATTTATACTGACTCACGTAGTATTTTCATAATCATCAATTTCAGACTACATTCTTCGGATTTTTATTAACATTTTCATTCAAATTATTGGAAAAAGAGGGGTTTGAAGTATTTCATAATAATCTGCTCGTAGAAGATCGAGAAATGATGAGATTTCTAAAGTTTTTTAGGTTAAGTTTCACTATCCATGTGATCCTTTGTTGGCTCTTTATCGCATACAATGGCTATTATTTCCAGAAATATCTGTGATTGCGCTTTTTTGTTTTGATTAGTCTTTTACTATACTATCTACAATATGCAGCAAAAAGTACATTTCCACTACAAATGATTTTGCGAAATTGATACACGGAAATTTATATGCGACCAAAACAGACCGAACTTATATAAACTTATTTTTTCTAGGTTGTGTTATTACTTGTAAATTGAGCGATTTATAGCCTGAATAACAAAAGAGCGATGTAAGCCATAGGCCATAGGGGATATTTTCGTTACTTTACATCTTTTACATTTTTAATTTTTGGACCTAAAGTTACATACCCAATCCAAAACCAAAATTTAATTGCAAGTAAATAAGGTCGACCATACATGTACCAATAATTAATGATATGAGAAGTAATTACCAGTAAAATGAGTAAAATATTGGAAATGTTTCTCATTGAGTTTCTTTTATTTAGATTTTAGCATATATGTTGGGCATGGGAAATCCAAGATGTCTGCATGCCGAGGGCCAAATAATATCAATTGCATTTGGACGAAACTTTATTTGTTTAATAACTTTGAATTAAAAAATGTTGTTTCATCAAAAGTGTATTTGTATATTATTTTTTTTATTTTTTTAAATCTATGTAATTAAAAAATAATTCAATATCAGAAGAAAAATAATAAAATTGATCATTTTTGGTAAAGATTTTATTATTTAATTGAATAGGTGTAAAAAATATAAAATAACGCCTAAGTAAACTTTGGTGAAAAATAATTGTTTCCAAGAGGTTACCTATCCACAGACCATGGATTTTAAATTAATCGTGGCATTAATATTTTACACCTTTACACAAAATATACCGAATACCAAACCAAAACCGTCCCCTCTACGCCAAAACAACCTAGGATTCATTTATATTATAGCTAGTTACCATGTAATCTGATTGGTCGAGTACCTAGATGCGAACCCTATGAGAAATATTAAGGCTGTTGGAACAGTGTCCAAAAAAATTGCGAAATCTGTGGAGTACTCAAATTTTGCCACTAAGATTCTATAAATCGGGATTAAGCTTTTAAAAAGGTACTTTGAAAATTTTCCGAACACCGGAAGGGGTTTCGCGGTGGCAGGACTTTGAGTGAGTCTCTGGTTATTCGAAAAAATAAGATAACTGCTAAAAAGTGAGAGTGAAAAAGTATAGCAATAACGTAAAATGGGATGACAGCTGATCTCTCGATAGCTCGATCGTACTGCGAAATGCACTGTTCATGCACTGTAGGTAACAGCCGCATCTACAGAGGGTCCAGAGATACTTCAATAGTTCCCGGTAATAAGCATTGAATTCAGAAGAATTAAGAGTTTGTATTCCTATGAATACGCGATTTTTCCTCCATCTAAAAATCCCCTAACGGGAAAAGAAAAAGGGCAAATCCTATTCCTCTCAATCGACTTAGTAAAATTTAACGGAAGCGTATTATTTATTTAACCTATTTTTTCATTATTAAATCGTTTTACAACTTATACATTCGGAAAATATTCAAATTTATATTTATTCATATTTTAATAATTTATTTAAACGTGTTAAAAATGCATTAATCCCAGTTAAAATTGAGGAGAATACATTACAGATTAAATCTATTCAAATTTGTGAATTAAAATAATTTTAACTCAGAGAGGCAGACTTTTGAATTGATTAGAATTAAAATTTCAAAATTTATATTCCACATGACGGAATCAAAACAATTTATTACACATATTCTGTGAACTATGCGGTTGCTATGGAAATAGAAATGAATTAGTGTCGGAGATATCCTATTCTTATGATGGTATTTTAGACAGATGGAAAAATCGCGCATTCAAAAGAATAGAATAATCTTCACTTTTACGCTGAAATCTGCAAATATTAATTTTTCTCCATTCAACGCTTATTACCGGGTTGATAATTTTTTTTAAATTTTCCTTAAAATATTTTAAGAATTATTTACAAATCTTGTCTTGACGTAAATTATAAAAATTGTACAACTCATTATTATAGCATATAAAATTATAGACTTTTCATTGCACGTATCTGTGTATTGTTGTAACGTACAAGGAAAATATGGAAATGGCGCATTGTGTAGAAGCCCATAAATAATAATAATAATAATAATACTTGCATTCCCAGAATCTAAAGCGCCCTCAGACAGGCACGACTAATTTACTTCTGAACAATTTTTTTTTTTTCGTCAAAAGAAAAATACATTGGAGGCTAGAGTTAAACAGGCCGGATTTACTAATTTTCGACGCCTCCATTCAATATGAGTCTATGTGCTAACAGCGCTCTGTATGAGACTATTCCCCATGCTTATACACAGCGTATAGTCTCATACACGGCGCTGTCAGCACATAGACTCATATTGAATGGAGGCGTCGTTCTGAGAATTACTGCCGCGGCGGTTTCGGGTTGAGGGTGGAGCCCCTGGGGGTCGAGAGAGGATATTCACCCAAGCGTGAAACACCAGCAGCGTAGGAACAAGAGAGCAGTGCGCGAGTACTCACGCTTCGAGGCTACTGCAGCAATGCCCGAAACCTTAATTAAATCCAGCCTCTAGTGTGCAAAAGTTTGCTTTCAGTAGAGATTATGATTTGAATATCTTGAAGGAGAAATATAAATTTCTCATCAAAAATATCAAAATCTGCAAACCTTTGGAGACATTTTAAAATCATCGACTCTTATTCGCAAAGATTCATTATTTTTAGATATCGAGATAGAGAACTCAGAGAGATTCAATGTACAAATTAATTAAAGTTGAAATCATTATATGCAGCCAGATGCAGCACACTTCGAGCTTAGTAACAAACAATTTTTTGCAAGAAAAATTTTCTTTTGACGAAAAAATTAGAAATTGTTTAGAAGTACGTTAATTGTGCCTTTCTGAGGGCGTTATAGATTATAGGAATGCAAGTAATATTATTGTTCTGTAAAGCAAGATATTAGTTTATTTACACGATTTTACGTAATGCGTTATTTCCACATTTTCCTTGTACGTTATAACACAATAAATATATATATATATTAGGGTGGTTCAAAAAAATCGACTATTTTTTTGTTTTTAAAACCCCCACTTAAAAACTTCTGGAAAGGTGTAAAACGACGCCTGTGAAAAGTAGAGCTCTTAATATTAATATTTAGAGGTCGCTCATCACGAATTTCTATTTCCCATTTAAATAGCATGTGAAAATTTTTTTGTTTAATTTGGAATTTTGTAACTCTTGAATGGCTTAATGAATTGCTAAACCCATAACATATTCTTGTAGAGAATTCGACGCTCTACAAAAAAGGTCTCTTATGATTTTTTCATAAATTTACTCCTTCAAAAGTTATTTGAGGTTAAAGTTGAACACATAATAAATTTATCGTTTCTTTCCTTAATTTTTGGAAAAAATTTGAAATTTATCACTATTTATCGTAATATTTTTTTCGGAAATTTTATAGTTTATAATTTTCTTCGAAAAAAAGATCGTTCAACAATTTTTAAATCGAAAACCTCAGTATCTTTATGTATTACCTGCTTGTTTCTTATTAAAATAGTAGTTTTCATCTATTAAGTATCAAGATAATTCATCAGATACTAATGAAAACACGTCACTTTTAAAAAACATACTGTTTTGTATTTAGTATAGTATAAAAATAAAATTCAATA
Organism: Andricus curvator; assembly: GCA_932195095.1. Taxonomy (NCBI): domain Eukaryota; kingdom Metazoa; phylum Arthropoda; class Insecta; order Hymenoptera; family Cynipidae; genus Andricus; species Andricus curvator. The sequence goes on from CAKNYM010052080.1 coordinate 273,401, forward strand.
TAAACAATTTTAAATATTAATACTAAAACAACATCATTTATAAGTTTTGGCGTTAAAATTATCATTACGAACATTAACTCTTATTTTAATGTTTTCTTGTTACAATCTGGAAATTGTCGACGATGTTCTTGCACAACATGTAAAAGATATTGAAGTTGGTCCTTGTTTTTTCTTAAGCAGTTATTGTATTCATCAATTAATGCAATACCGCGTTCTGCAACATCATTTACTACCGCAAGGTCTTTAAAAATTCTACGTTTTCTCGGTAAGAACAATAAAAGACAAATTTTCAAACAATGTTAAACTTGACAATGTGATGATTTGAGTTAGATTATTGTTTTTTTAGAGAAAATTTTAAACTATAAAATATCCGAAAGAACTATTACGATAATGAGTGATAAATTTCAAAATTTTGCCAAAAATTAAGAAAAAAATAAAATAAATTTATTATGTGTTCAACTTTAACCTTAAATAGCTTTTGAAGGATTAAATTTATGAAAAAATCATAAGAGACCTTTTTTGTAGGGCGTCGAATTCTCTACAAGAATATGTTATGGGCTTAGAAATTCATTAAGCCAGTCAAGAGTTACAAAATTCCAAATAAAAAAAAAAATTTCACATGCTATTTAAATGGGAAATAGAAATTCGCGATGAGCGACCTCTAAATATTAATATTAAGAGCTCTGCTTTTCACAGGCGTCTTTTTACACCTTTCCGAAAGTTTTCAAGTGGGGGTTTTGAAAAAAAAGAAATAGTCGATTTTTTTGAACCATCCTAATATATATATATATATATATATATTTAAGAATTCTGCAAATTTCTTTTTCAGATAATAAATCTGAATGATGCAAGTAGGAGTAGCACTTCAAATTTGAATACTAATATACAGAGGGAATCAATGTTT
>CAKNYM010052080.1:274404-292576 GCA_932195095.1 Andricus curvator
ATATAACGACAAGTCTATAATTTTATATGATATAATAACGAGTTATATACAATTATTATAATTTATGTTCGCACTTGTCAATAAACAAAAAAAAATATAAAATCACAAATTGCATATTTTATTCAAATTTAAAATTCCCGCCAAGACAGGTGGCAGCAGGATGCAGATGCGGCTACAGAGGGTCCAGAGAAACAGTGTGGCAACCTAGCCGGATGCCGCCATTTTGCGAAAGGATGCCACCATTTTACGTTGAGGTTTTGTATAGCCTCTGTAGATGCGGCTACAGAGGGTCCAGGTTGGGGGGAAAGCATCGTGTGAATCGAGCGGGATACGTCGATTACCAACTCGTATAATTTGTCACGTTCGCGTAGCAAACTTCATGCTCGTTGGTAATCGACGCTGTATCCCGCCTGTTGTACGCGTTTTTGTCAAATGTCCACGTTTTGAAACCCCCTCAACCCAAAAAACAGGTTTTTACCAAATGTATGTCTGTCTGCAGATTTTTAGTTTGTTAGCCAGCCATTTTGGATGAAAATTCAAAAAGTGAGCACATTTTGAAAATGTGTGAGAACTCTTTTTTTTAATATTCAAAAATTCTATGGACGGATATTTATAGTGCTCGAAAAGACGAACAAAATATTCTCATGACTTTTCTGATAGAAGAAAAATGACCAAAGTTATAGCATTTACAAAATTCCAAAAAACAAATGAAAATGAACATTTTAAGCTAAACAACGTACGATATTAAAAAAAGTCAGGAGAAGAAAAATGTTTCTTTCTGAACACCCTACAATTTTGTCAAAAGACTTTTTTTAATTTTCTTGAAAAATCGAAAATTCAAATTTTTATCGCACAAAAAAAATAATGAAAAATCAAAATTTCTATTTTGCGATTAAACTATACAAGATACGAAAAAAGATCAATAGACAAAAATTGTGCACTAAAAAAAGATCTACAAATTTGTCATTAATCACTTTTTGATGGGACGCGTAGTTTTTTTTTTATTTGTAAAAAAATTGATTTAAGAATAAAATGAATTAAATTTTTGGGCAAACGACACAAACCACGAAAAAAATTAATAGATATTATAATATTTTCAAATCAAATATCGAGCGCGAATGTCTGGATGAGAATGTGTTCCTTAAGGTCGATAGAACCTTAAGTAAATTAGATCTCCTCTTTAACAAATTTAATAATCACTTCATATGTAGAGGTTTTGATAATTTAATAATATTTGCAAATAAACTTTTTCTTTTCATCTAAGTCGAACACGAAGTGTAAAAACTTAGAGAAACCGAGCGCAAAGCGCGAGGTGAATACCCAGCTAACCTGTTACCATCCTGAAAGGTTCCTGAATGATCACATGTTATCAGAGGAATTGTTACTTGTATCTCAGTCTCCTAGCAGGTAACGGCATAATCGCCGTAGTTTACTAGGGAGGCTTGTTTGCAACCGTTTCCTGTCAGACTAGTAACATGGCGGTAACAGCCGGCAGCGATCTTCATTTATACATATACATTTTGGGTCTAACCTCTATAATGTAATTTCTTTTTCGTAAGGGTTCAGCTGATAAATGTCTGTTTTTTTATAAAAGCTTTGTTCACATATTATCTCCCTTTTCTGGAACTTATTTATCGTTCAATTATGTTCCTTTCCAACATTTTTGCAAAAATATTCATAATTATAATTCCGAAACGATGTATATTTTGAGGTCAAGCTGTCATTGCACGTTGCGTTTCCAAACATCACTTTGTTACAAGCACGAAGTAGTATAAGGAGACCCCACTCCCGGAAAATTTGGACGCGTGGATTCGGATTTAGTTAGTTTGCATCGCTCGTAGCGCCTCTTGCGGGAACATGCATACATGCATACAGATCTACATACATACAGGCAAACACATTCGTACAATCTGTGTTTCGTGACAAGCATGTATGCGTTTGTTTACACCCGGCTTACACTATTGGCCCCGCCATTTGTAAATCTTGTATTTCAACGCTTTTCCGCAAGGGGCGCTGCGAACGATGCAAACTAACTAAATCCGAATCCATGCGTCCAAATTTTCCAAAGACCGCATGGGAGTGGGGTCTCCTTATACTACTTCGTGGTTACAAGCATGTGATTACAATGGCGGGATAATGTTACCTGCTTCGCTTGTAATTTGTTACTACTTTGAGTGGGAAATATATTGTCACTGGGTGACCAGCATGAAAGTCACCAGTGACTGGTTTTTTTAATCTTGTTACAATTATGTGACTATTCGGACTAGTAACTGTGTTAGCTGGGTACATTATCGAGCGCGACATCCAACAGCCGGGCGCCGTAGGCGCGCTCGAACTTGCAATCGAAGCGAGCCGCGCGCAAAGCGCGCGATGAGGACGTGCCCACTAGGCGGGCAGATTTTTTAAGAACTATAGAATGAAATAATAAAATCATAATAATTATTATTCATTACGAAGATATTTTACAAAAATAAACTTTTGTCCCATGCATTTGGTTCATTGTTTTCCCCCTCAGCACTCAACGAAGTGAAGTTAGCTGGTGGTTAAAGTGAAAATACCTAATCGAGCGATCAGCTGTCATCCGAGTCATTCGGCTTCCTTCCCACTTCACGTCATTCCTACACTTTTCCACTCTCACTTTTTAGTAGTTATCTTCTTTTTTCGAAAAACCAGAGACTACTCAATGTTCTGCCACCGGGAAACCCCTTCCGGTGTCCAGAAAATTTTCAAAGTGTCTTTTTAAAACCTTAATCCCCATTTATCGAATCTTGAGTGAAGAAATTTGAGTGCTTCACAGATTTCACCATTTTTTTGGACACCGTTACAACATCGTTAATGGACCTTTTCTTAGGGACCCTAGAATAGTAGAGCATAAGCACATTGAAGTTACTAGAATATGAATGATTCGAAATCGAGCTAGGTGAGAAGGTACCTAAGGGCCAAGAAGGGTTTAAAAAAAGGGTTAAAAATAAGTTTTTTTCAAATACAATTGGTATTATTGCTTAGCCCTCGACGTGCAGACATCTTGCCAGCCGACGTCACAACGTGAAATATATTTAAGAGCACATAAGAAAGAAAGAGACAGAATGTGTAAAAATAGCTCATAATGGTAAAATTCCCGAGAATTTACCCAGAAATGTTCTCAGTCCACATTCCATGTTCCTTTGAGATTTCATGACATCGGTTGCGACGCGACCAGCTTTGGCACTTCGGCTATCTTCGGCCTGCGTCATACGTGGACCGATTTACTGATAATAATAATGAATATGATAGGATTAGTAGGGATAGAATAGTAATAAGTAAATTTTTAATTAAATTACTCATTATTAATCAAAGTAAATTCCTTTCAGGGCGCGTGCATGCTCACTGTTCAGCCGGTTCAGTGATTCATTCTCGGCTCTTTATTATGTTTTGATTTTATGGTTCTTCTGTCTTCATCATCAACCTCAAAATAATGAGCGGAAGACCGACCCAGCAGCATCCCGAAGTTAATAATCTAAATTTAGAATGATGTAATATGCTAGGTTTATAATCCTACGCCTCAAATACACCTGTTTTCTGACTCGAGTCCTCTGCCACCCTAACCTCTTTATTTATCTTTGAGCTACGAACTAATCAGTCATATATGACTAAAATAGGCACGGAAATTAAAGTGACGTGTTGTATTTCCTCGGGAAATGAGCGATGCGCAATAAAAAAGAGCGTTTGCTTCTCTGGAATTTTTTTCTCTAAGTAATCCTCTGGTTGCTTTTTTTTTGTATGGAATTTGTGAAATTCCGAAACCGAATTCCGATATACCGACTGTGATGCCGACGAGAAACTCAGAAACGTGTCAGGTGTGTGTGTAGCGTAAACATGGCAGCCGAAGAGTGAGTGCCCGTCGTGATCGTCGTGATGATTACGGACCATTTGCGGAGTTCGAGGTGACAATGTTAATGTGTCATCGTTGAAAATGAGTGAGAGAAAATTTACAAGGGGCCTGGGAAAGCCTGGTATGGCTGCTCAACTTAGAGAAACTGTCTCGCAGGTTGTTCGCGAGAGCACTGTGCAGGTAAAAACATCGGAATCTAATTCATTCCTTTATCAGCTTTTATACTTTTATCATTTAGAGTCTGCAAATAAGTGGCTTGGGTTGTTTTCTTAATAAGAATTATGCAATGTTTGCTTGGGCTTATAAATGAGTAAGGTGGGATTCTTGAAGATTATGGAAACGTCAGTCGTGTGTCAAATTATCCGGTCTTCGACGGTCGACCTCGGAATTGGAATGAGTGACAGCTAATTTGAAGGTTTATTGAAAGAAAGTTTTTTTTTTTTAATTAGGTTATCGACAGAAATTTTTTATCTTGAGATTCTGAAGTAAAAGAGATTGTAGATTCTTTTAGGTTCATTATTTTGTTAAGTTTCATGAGCGTGAAACCTTTGATTGTATGTCCATTAAACTTGTTGTGAAATTTAGTAATCGTAATCGTAAAACAATATTTTTAATCTAAAGACATTTTTGATAATTGCATACTTTGAAGACTGATGAGTTCTTCCTGGTATTTATCTTCACTGTTGAATGATTTCAAATTATAGTTTACTACATACTGTCTGGAAGTTTTCTTATTTTTTCTATTTTGATTGACGTAAGAAAAGAAAAAAATCGTAGATCGCTAGTTTCGAAATTACCTCGATTTACTATTAGTTTTTATAATTAGTCTTTTTCTATTTTAAATTGATAATATGAAAATTGCAGGTAGAAATGTAGAAATCGTGAAGAATTTACGTTACAAATATTTATCTGAGACTCTAAAATATCAAATTTCTGAATACGTGTTTTAAAGACTTTTAACATAATAACGTGAATAAAGTTCGAGGTGAACGAAAAAGCAGTGATGTCAGCGTTTAGCCTGATAATTATTATATTTACTGTGTTTCTTCTGTATCTGGCAATTATATTATAATTCTCATTGAAGGAAAAATAAGAAACTTTGATTATGAAACTGATATCCTAGAATTTTAAAGATATTCAAAGTTTATCAAGTTGGTGGGACTTGTTATAATCATTGTTATGAGAAATTTCTAAATATATTCCATCTATCAGTAGAATGAAAATTTGTCACCATTATTGTAAAACTAAAGAGATAATCGCAAGAACATATGCTTTACTAAATATTTAAAACTTTTAGAAAGAAGCAAAATTGTCATACATGTTCCCTGAAAAAATTGTTTTGAAAAATAAATAGAACAGATTTTTAGAACTCTCAACAACAATTCGATAAAGTAAATATTGTTACTTTTCGACTAAAATGCATTTATATTTTTCTTCTTAATTTCAGAACAAACCTCATCTTGTTGAACCCATTGACTTTGAGAATTTTGTGTTAAAAAACAAGACCCTTCTACAAAATGACCCACAACGTGAGCTGTTGCTTTATCCCCCAGATGATGTATCAGTAAGTCTTCCAAAAATTGTATCGCTTAACGCAAAACCAAAAATTTTACTTTTCCGAAAAGCGGAAATTTACGTAAGTTTCATTTATATTAATTTATAATCATCTCGCAGCAAGTTGTCCTGCCCAGAAGATATCGCACCGTTGTACCCACCGTGCAACGTACTTCTGAATCGGCAGACGACCAGGAAAGTCTCTTTACTAAAGAATGCAAGAAAAGTTATGCATCGAATTGGAATTTGGTGCATTACAAATATTCTGCCTACAGTGGATCCTATCTTGAATTGCCAAAGTATGTCTTTAAAAATAAATGTAGTTGACTTTTCTCTAATCTACTTCTATTTGGTTGAAACTGTATTTGATTGAATGCTTGACAATCGGAATTATTTTCCAGAATAACAAAAGGAGATAATCTGAAGGATGAAGTTTATGAAATTGACACAGAAATCGACCAAGTTGACGAGGTATCATTATTTTCTTTCAGTGTCAAACTGAACATTTTGGTACTTGGATCATTCTATTTTATTTTGCCTATTTCGGTCTTAAAAATTCTTCTATTACTTTTTCTAAAATTCCAGCCATTTTCACAATTTTTCACGCTTAAATATAAGAGTTTTCCCTTTGAAATTCGATACTTTTGAGGTTCTCCACATTTTCGCGGATGAATATCTCTTTGGGAGAAAAACAAAAAAATCAACGATTTACAAGGTATTTAAATCGGTTCTTGAACGAATGACCTTATAAATATCTCGTTCGTCCCGAACTTCTTTCTCCCAAAATAACTATTTTGAAAATAGTTTTAAAAGATCGCTATTTCAAGGTATATCTGTGATTCCACTACTCTAAATTGGAATGTTTTAAGTTTTTCGTTTATTTTCCTTTCTTTTTGCAAAATGTTACTTTTCATAAATTTAATGATTTAAAAGTTTAATGAATGAATTATGTAACTAATCTGACATGTATTTTACTGATTTTATAAACATGTTGGCCCTCAAACTACCTGTTTGCTATTGTTTTTCTCTTTTTCCGTGTAAATATCTTTAAACTTTAAAACTCAAATCTTCTTTTACGCCAACTTTAACTTGATACTAATCTCGTGTAACCAATAATAATAATAAATCAATAATAAATCCTGAAAATAAAGGTACTTTAAACCGTCTTCAAAATCGTTCCTTTGGAAGAAAGAAACTCGGGATGAACGAGAAACTGACAGGGTCATTAGTTGAAGAACCAATTTAAATACCCTGCGAATTCAGCATAACAATTATTATATTTCAGCGTCCAAAATCTCTAAAAGGACTGAAGTTCTCGAAAAAGTAAAAAAAATAATCATAGGAGGAAAGCTTTGACATAAAAAAATAAACACTGCAATTTTAATAATATTTGACTCCAATAAAAATTAAATTCTACATTGTAGAATTAGCCTTTTTCATGATTTTATGATGCACACTTATCTGACAGCATATCTTTGAATATGGAAAATGAAATTTCGGAATAAAATAATTTAATACATTTACGTGAAATACAAGTTCCAAAAACTTTGATAATTATCATAAGACCCAGTTGTAAAAATGCAATGATCTATATTTTATTATTTTAGGGAATTACAAAAAATGATGGTTTAGCAAAACAAGGTTACCTAATGAAAGGTCCCGAAATCGGTAGCAGCGATCGTATGTTTGCTCATATTGGATCAAAGTCTTTCAAGCGACGTTTCTGTCATTTGAGTCAGGAGGTCGATGGCACTTACATGCTAGAAATGTTTAAAGACGAGAAAAAGGGTGAAGCTAAGTTATCGATCGTAATGGATTTTTGTACAGAGGTTGTTCGAAACCCAAAGCGTGGCCGATATTGCTTCGAGTTAAGAATGAGTGCTGATCACAAATCTTACACTCTAGCCGCAGACAGCGAAACAGAATTGCAAGACTGGATTTTAAAATTGACCTCTGTTCTGCAACATTACAAGCAACAAGAAGAAAAGCGAGCTGCTTCTTTAGAAAGAACCTGCAATACTCCTCCACCTTCTCCACAGCCAATGCAAGTTTACGGAACTTTAAAAGGTCTCGAGCAGAGTATGAATCCTCAATTAATCAAATACGCTCGAGAAACAGATACGAGCATAGCATTGGCTAGAAGAGAGAATAGAAAGCGTATTCTGAGCTTATATCCTCACATAACTCTGGCGAAATCGACGATAAACAATTATTATGAGGCAAATGTTGACCCCTACAAAGAGCAGTTTGGTCAAAGGATCTTTGTCAAGTGCGAGAGCCTAAAATTCCGACTGCAGGCGCAGATTGATGAGAATGCGTCACTTTGTCAGGTGGAACCTTATTATACGACTTTGTGTTTATTCGATGCGAGAAATGGAAGAAAGCTCACCGAGAATTTCCACTTTGAGATCAATCATGATATTGTTTGTGATTTGGTGAAAGAATCAAGTCCTCCTAGTGTCCTAACTGAGGATTCAAAGAATGTTGAGCTTCCTGATGATTTGTCGAGTATTCCGTCTAATTGGATAAGATTCGCTAAGCAGGCTATTTTTAGCATAAGCAATCCTCATCCGGATATTTTTCTGGTGGTGAGGATCGAGAAGATTTTGCAGGGGAGCATTTATCAAACTTCTGAGCCATACTTGCGTGCCACCAAAGATCCGCGCCTTGGTCTGAAAGTGCATAAACAAGTCAAAGCTTGTTGCCAAAGGTAAGCTAGTTTTTCTCCCTAATTTGCTTTATCTTAAAGTTAAACCTGCACAAATGCGCTAGATAATATTTTGGTGATTAAAATGCGCTTTTTTAAATTTCGCAGATTGGGTAATTATAGAATGCCATTTGCCTGGTCAGCTCGTCCTTTATTTAGATTATACAGTAATGAGTTGGATACATCGTCAGATTTTCCGGCAGTATACAGGCAGGAGGGAAACAAAATAAAAGACGAAGAGTTACTTAAGTTACTTTCAGAATATAGAAAGTGAGTAGACAAGTATCAAACTATCGAATGTCAAAAAATGCTGTACAATTACTCAAAAAATTGTATTTTTTCAGGCCAGAGAAACTGAATAAATTGACCACAATACCTGGATGGTTGAAAATTAAAATCGAACCTCTGTCGGACATTCCTGATAGTAAGATTTCAAATTAACTTTTCTTTTTCAAGAATTTCTTATATTACAAATTCCATATGACATTTTATTTGCAGACAGTTTAACGACTTCCTTGGCAATGTTAAAGCCCTTTCCACTGCCTCCAACTTCAGAACCAACTTTAGAGATTGCAGAGTTTGAAAGCTCTTCTGAAAAAGAAATTCACCCCTACGCGACATTTGTCAATCATCTTTACGTTTACCCTCAAAGTCTTTGTTTCGACTCTCAAAAAATCTTTACGAGAGCAAGAAATATTGCTTGCATCGTCGAGCTGCGAGAAGACGATAACGAAAATGCTGAACCTTTACGGGCAAGTTAAATATTCTTATTTTTATGTTTAATTTTTTCTTTTTATTTTGTATTTTTGAAACTAATATACATTTTATTTCTAGTGTATTTATGGTCGACCAGGCGGACCTCTTTTGCGTTTGAGAGCCTCGTGTGCAGTTTTACATCACAACGCTGTACCTTCCTGGTACGAGGAGATGAAAATCAGACTGCCTACGAAACTCCACGTAAAGCATCATCTGCTCTTTTCGTTTTACCACATCAGCTGCGATATGAATAAGAAAAAGGAAAATGGAGTTGAAAATTGTGTTGGATACTCTTGGTTACCTTTACTGCATAAAGGGCGGTGAGTTAAAAAAAAGTGCTTCCGGGATCGCATTTTCATTTATAATTTATAAATAATTTTTATTTAGGTTAAATGTGGATACAGAAGCTAACGTGCAAGTTTTGCCTGTTGCAACACATTTACCTCCTGGATATCTTTCAATTCAACCCCTTGGCCTCGGAAAAGGGGTAAGAGTAAGATCTAATTGTTCTTTCTCGTACTAATAACCTTTGTGTCTCAAGGTTCTACTTTACTTTCGACTTGCCACTATGTACTCTCCATGAGCCCACTTTTAATTCTCCTTTTTCAAAGTTTTTAAATTTTTGACCTTTAAAAAATGTGGCTCAGAAAGTGTATTGTGGTTCTTCTAATTTAATCACCCAACGTGTGAGTTAATCAATTCTTATAACGACCAAGTAACATCGCTTCATGTTCTATTCTTTTTCAACATTAAAAATGGGATTTTTTTTCATTGTGCTTCTAAAATAAAGCATGCTCAATCTCTTACTAACGTTAACTAAACAAACAAATTGTTCCGCTTATTGTGGCATAATCTACTGCATGTATATAAATATTGATATATAAATAATATTTATATACTAATTTCACATTAAATAAATTTTATGCTGAGCTCATTTTTAGCAAAACCCTTGCATTTTTCCTTAGAACGCTGGACCAGAAATCATGTGGATTGATTCGCAGCGTGCAATCTTCACAGTGGCCTTTCAACTCAATTCAACTGTTTTTACACGAGATCCACATTTACACAATCTTTTCGCTCATGCGGAAAGAATTTTGGAGACGAAACCTTCGGCCATGCCATCAGATTCCGAAGCGTGTAAAATTCTAAAAGCGGCTCACGCAATGCAGCTGGTGACAGTCGTCACGTTTTTGCCTACAATTTTAAATCAGCTCTTTGCCTTACTGACTTGCAACGTTAGCGACGAAATCGGACTCTGTATTATTAGGCTTTTGGTTCATATTATAAATATGGTGCACGAGGCTGGACGCAAGGAAATTTTACAGGCTTACGTGAAGGTAAACCTTTAAAAGAAATAACAAAAATTTGTGGAATTAAGATAGTCTATCTGACGATTTAATTTTCTACTAATTTTTTTAAATTTTCAGTTCGTTTTTGTCTCGCCCTCGAAAGGAAATGGCAGTCCGACTGTGCATGAACAACTAGGAAAGCATCTTCCTACTTTATTACAACCGACCAATACTGATTTTCTAGTCGTGAATAAATTCATGCACCATTCTGGTTTCTTTTTTGAAATCATGTTGAAGAGTATGGCACAGCATTTACTCACAACTGAGAGAATAAAGGTGAATATTCTTAATATTATTTTCAAAGTACACAAAGAATAAAACTATATTAGGGTGGCCCTAAATCAAACGCACAATATAGCTGCGTAGTAGATTTTTTAAAAAATTGAAGTAGTTTCGGCAATTATAAAGTTGGATAAACAAAATACTTATATTCAAATATATGTACATTGTACATAGTATTGGAGCTGGCCGTTAGCTTGCAGCTTGAGACCAACAGCGAAGCCTAATAAAAATAAAATGTGCATTGTATGACAGTGGTGCCGACAGGGGGAATATATTGAGTGTATAAAATAACTAAAAATGCAAAAAAAAAAATAAGTAAGTGGAGAAAGTAAAATGAAGCAGAACGTGCATAAATCCATAATTCGCGTGATTAAATTTATAATTATTAACCAGTTCACGAATATTACATATGAGAGTACCATTCCGTAAGTGTCTTAAAATTTTTAGAAGTAAACTATATAATATACTCCTGATATATCCCTTTGATGTTTTGAAGCACAAAAAATTAAGGGCCTAACCCACATTTTCACGAATTATAGGAGAAACGAAAAACATACTCAAACGTCAAATGTATCAGTTAAAAAAAATATTGGAATGCGCTTTCGAGATAAATCAGTGCTAAATTGAGCCCTGAAATAACGCGTAACGGGGGACACGGATTTTAATCATCTTTTGTGAGCAAAGAGTGCTTAATATGAGATAAAAAAAGCTAAAAGCGTTTGCTTGGATAGAAAGTGGTTTACGAGAAGAAAGGGTTGAAAGAACCCTGGGCGGAATGACTATCGGTCGAATTGTGGCGCGATCTAGCAAAAATAAAATCATATTTGTATTATTCTAGATGCACAGAAACGAAAGGTTCTCAAAGGAGTACCACGAAAAGATCAAAACTCTTTTAGAAGTTATGATGCCCTATCTGATGAACAAATATAAAGAAATGCCTATCGAGACCCACGAACTGAACAAGAGTCTTGCGCATTTTCTGAAGGTATTTTATTTTTCCTTAAATAAAAATTGATTTTCCTAAAAAGCAGAATTTGAACGAGTTACTAAAAAAACTTTCTTCTCTTAATTGCACGATTCCCTTCCCACAGAGATGCCTTACGTTTATGGACAGAGGTTTCGTTTTCCGTTTAATCAATTCCTACATGGATAACTTTTCTCCTGGAGATTCGCGAGCCCTGCACGATTTCAAGTTCGCCTTCCTACAAGTCGTTTGTTCCCACGAGCACTTTGTTTCCTTTAATCTACCAATGATGCAATCTAGAATTACCTCCAGAGGTAAGTTTTCATAAATCAGGATTTATATCGCTCATGCAATCTTGTAACGTATTGATTTTATGCCTGACTCCGAAGAGACAGAGACAGAACCTGATTGCGATGGTATGTGAAATTAAATTCATACACTCCCATCTTTATTGTGGTTTTTTATTGTAGCCATAGTGAGTGGGAGTTGCGCACTTTTTTTATTTCACATCACTATAAGTGTGATCCTCAGATTCCTGCCTGGAAAATCCAAATGGAATGTCATCCATTATTGTGCCCATACTGATTCGTTTTTAGGAAATACTTTGCGCAACTTACATCTGCATAGAAATACGGTATGCAACATGTGGCTACGATTTATGTTACGTGCTGCCTGGCAGTAGTGTCAATTTTTGAAAGAATTAATATTCAATGCCAGTCTAGGTACATCTAAAAACGAATCAATGGGAAAAATACCTACGCAAGAAAAAATAGATTTTAGCTCACGTATTTTTACAAAAATTATAAAGCCGAGTTTATTTTAAATCATGTTGTATCCATTTAAGCCAAGTTTGTGTTTTCTAAATGTACAAAAAGGGTTTCCACTAAAATATCTATTTCCTTTCAAATTATTTTTATGAAAATTAATTTCTTAACATCTTTTAAAGGCTTCAAAGTTTCAGTATTTTAAAGCTTAGTTACGATTTCCAATTTTGCCTAATTGTTTTTTCAAGTTTCTATTTCGGATGAATTTAAATGGACAAAAAGATTAGTTGAATCTCTGTACTTATAGCCTGAAATAATTTATAAATCAAGGAACACTCAAGATAATTTATTATTATTCATAATGCCTTGATCGAGGAGTATATTACTTTACTAATTGGTACACATAAAATACTGCAATCACTTATAAGTCAGCTTGCTCTCACTCGCTATTAAATATTTTTATATCAAAACTTAAAATCCTTCAAATTTTTACATTTAAAAGTTTTACAGTTTTAGCTTAAGATAGTTCAGTTGTAGATACTTCTATAATTCAATTCAAAGTTTCAAATTGAAATATTCTTGACCAAATCCATTTCAAATCAGACAGGTTCGACACGTGAAGTCGCAGAATCTCTCGGGGACGAAATATGTTCTTTTTAGAAGAAATTTGGCTGCACGTATTTTTCCGATTATGAAAAAAAAATTCTACGAAGTTATGCGTATTTAAATTTTTAACCCAATTTTTTTAACTATAACTTTTGACCTAATTGAGATACAATGAAATTTCCATAATTCGAAGTGGCACGGGACGTAGAAAAGAAAGTTATAATAATATTATAAATATACGATAATAATATATAATATAATAAAATAAATAATATTAAAAATAAAGAATAATAATCAGCTTCAGGCTTCAGACGGAAAATTTAGATTGAGTCGGTTTCAACATTAGCTCCTACTTCCTACTGCTTCCTACTACTTTTGAAAATATACTGGACAAAACAGTCAATTTCGATTGGCTTTAGCCATCTTAGAGATGGGATATACATATTTTTTTTATTTTCTAAAATGAAAGTTTTTGTACTTCGAATTATGGAAACTATAAACTCTCTTGGGACGTACAATTTGATTCGAAATAGCGAAAACTTCGAATTATCGGAATGTCATAATTCGAATTATTGCATATTTTTTACATTAGGTATTTTCACTTCAACCGCCAGCTAACTTCACTTCGTTGAGTGCTGAGGGGAAAACAATGAACCAAATGCATGGGATAAAACTTTATTTTTGTAATATCTTTGTAATAAATAATAATTCGACGCCTCCATTCAATATGAGTTTATGTGCTGACAGCGCCCTGTATGAGACTATTCCCTATGCTTATACACAGCGCGTAGTCTCATACACGGCGCTGTCAACAGATAGACTCATATCGAATGGAGGCCTCGAATTATTATCATTTTATTATTTCATTAAATAGTTCTTAAAAAATAAAAACTATTTCTCAAATACACTTATATGGAAAAAATGAGATTTTACGAAGATTAAGCAAAATAGGGCAAAAATGGACTGAATCCCATGCATTTGATCCATTGTTTTCCCCTCAGCACTCAATGAAGTGAAGTTAGCTGATGGTTGAAGTGAAAATACCTGATAACAAAACTTCGAATTATGGAAGTTTCACTGTATTTATCTTTTGCTTTCTGATTCTGATAGAGTTTATCCCCTCCTTTCGAAATCTGCCGGAAATTTTAAAAAAGGTTGAAAATTAAAAAAGTGGCTACGATTTTTCTGAAAATATTAAAAGTCGATTTTCTCAACACAAAAAAACACAGGAGAATTTTTTCTCATAAAATTGAATTGTCTCATTTTTCTCGCGAACAATGATAGATACGAAAAAATGTTAAGATAAAAATTTGCATGTCTAAAAAAGTTCTATGAAAAATAGAAAATCTTGCTCTTTTGCGATATCTTGCGTCGTTTACGAGTAAAATACAAAAATTATGAACTGTAAAAATATACGGGGAAAAATAAAAAAGGTGGGGTTTAAAAAAAAAATCTTTTTTATTTTTTTCTTCAAATTTTGAAAACGTGATACATATTTCCTAAAAATATTATTTTGGCATTTTTCTCGTAAAAAATTCAAGCTATCACAAAAGAGCAAAAGTTATTTTTCATAGAACTTTTTTAAACTTGCAAACTTTCATCTTAACATTTTTTTTATATTGGAAAATTCGATTTTATGAAAATTCTCCTAGCCAAAAAAGTTATTCAGTCCGCATAAAACTCACAAGATATTTTCGTTATGATATTCAATTTGAAATTTGGAAAAGGTTTAAAAATGTGAACTTTGTTTCAGTCATTTCGCTTGCAATGCTTTTTCAATTACTTGCAATCATTTGCATTGAATGTGAACTATATATATTCACCAAAATATACCCCCAACCTCGATTCATCACATCATATTCATTACACAATATTGTGCTTGCCGACATTCTACACTCAAGCTACCATTTATAAATTTTAATGTTTGTTAATATCACTGTTTCTTGTTACATTAGAGTTTACGATTTTAATCATTTCTGAAATGAATAACGAATTTATATAATAAGAAAGTTCCATGTGGTTTACAGATCTTCTGAACGAATATTGTCTGACAGAAGATTTCTGCAAGCAACACTTCTTAGTTGGGCTACTACTTCAAGAAGTGAAGACATCTCTTTGTGAAGTCGTTCAAGTCAGGAAGACTGCCATTTCAACTTTGAGAGATTTGATGGCAAAACATGAATCGGATGATCGATACCAAAATAAGGTTCGGGTTTTGCTCTAATAAATATAATCAACTGTCTAGGACTAGATTTTTATTTTTAGATTCATAATATTACTTGATTTTTAAATCTTTTTTTAATTTCCAATTTCTTAATATTTTAGGGCCAATTGAGCAGAATTGCGTCACTGTACATACCATGGTTAGGAATCGTTTTAGAAAATCTACATCGACTTGAGTATAATAACGACGTGAAAGCAGACGTCAAGCAAAATTCCAATAGAGCCTCTACAAACAATTCTTGCTCGATGAGTAAAGAAGCAAACAGCGTGACGGCCTCCAGCACTCCGAAATCAATACACAGGTGCCTTACATTCAAAATAAATATTCAACATTTTTGAAGTAGCACTTGATCGTAAATGAACAATTTTTATGAATTGTTTTGCAGACTGACTATGCACTTAGATTCGCAATCACCAATCAGAGCCTCGATGCACTTGAGGGACTCGTCGTACTTTGCTGCGATAGCTGGTCAAACTATGGTGAACGGATATTCTTGCGCCAGTATAGAGTCCGATGTTTCCACAATGTCTAGTGCCTCACAATCAAATATTTCACAAGATACTACAATTACTCGAGAGCCCTTGGAAAATGGAACGAAAGATCTAAAGGGCCATTCCAGATCGTTGAGTGTTACGCAAGCTTCTAGTAGGAGCGATAAATTGCAACCTCCGGAAGTAAAAGATGTGCTGCTTTGTTTTATGTTTATCGTAAAGTATCTCGGGGATCATCAAATAATTGCGTGGTGGCATCAGTGCAACGACACTGAAGTTCTCAACTTCTTCACAGTTGTTGAGTAAGTCTTTAATTCCTTTGTCTGGAATATTATAGAAACCTAAATACTATTCTATCAAATGCAGCGTGTCTAGGGCGACCCGGGATATCCGGGAATTTTTTGCAGCTTCAAAAATAGGGGAAATGCCGGGAATTCGAGAGTAGATCCGAGAAATCTGTGGTCATAAATGTAAACAGACATTTTTATTTTCGGCTTAAAACTATTATTGTTGATTTATTACCGGCCAATCAGAAGCTGAGAAATTTTTGAAATTTACTAACCAAAATATGGCGCAGGCAATACATTTTTCTACTAATGCCAGCATAAAAATCCAGCTTGGAGAAATTTATTGTGCTGTTTTTATGCCTTATTTCTGCTGTTATTTTTTTGTCGATAAGTTTGTTACTTTTTTTACACATGGCATTTGGAAAAACATTTTTTTCTAGACAATTTTCGATCGTTTGAAATTTTAAACTCTTATAAATGAAACAATTGAAACATTTCTGGTAAAAAAATATAAATCCACGTTATCATTTTCAATGCTCTGAATTCAAGAATGAATCCACAAGTTTTTAAATGTTCAAAACTATATAACTTTTGAAGCTATTTTAAGTTAGAAACATTAAAAATCGAACATTTTTTAATTTATTGTTATTTAACAATAGTTATTTATAATTTGAATCAATTTTAAATCATTTAAAATCAACCGTTTCTTCCTCAGCGTCTAGGATATGATACTAGGTTGAAATATTTTTGACCACTCTTTCATAATTATTCCGAAAAAAGTGTACGTAAATAATAACATTTTCTTGGGCTTATATCCCATCGAATATGATCGATGCTTTGACAAAACTGTGCTGATTTTTCCTTCGATTCTGCCTAGATCTGAACTTGAAACAAAAAAGTCGTAATAATTTAAAATTTTAAAGCCTTTAATAAATCCATTATGCAAGTGTAAGAAATTTTTTAAGGTCTAAAACTTATTTCTTCCAACTGCAGACCTTGGCAGAATTCAAGGATAAATCAGCACAATTGTTATATTTAAGATGCCTTCAAACGTTCGTCCTGCCTTGTTTTAAATTTTAGTTTAGAAGTAATAAATGTCTCATTTTTTTGATAGGCATAATGTTTCGACTTTTCATTTCAGGGTATTTTCTTTAAAACTTATCCTGAACCGGTCCTCTTGGTAAAATCATGCCAATTTATAATTTATTCTTTCAGAATGAGTCTTCAGCACTTTAGATATGTTGGAAGGAGACAAATTGCTGCGAATACAACAAAGGAGCCAGGAAAGCCGAGGGCGGTGAAAGCAATGACATTGCCAGCAAGAATGGCTCCTCCGGATTTTACAAACGATAGTCCAACAACTGGAACTCTTCAACCACACAATACAGCAGTTAGAGAAAATTTGGTTGAAAATGATAGTGGGAAAAGTTATCAAGCTTTGCTCGAAGCAAACCTCGCGACTGAAGTCGGACTGGTCGCGTTAGACTGTTTAGGACTTTTTTGTATACATTTTAAAGTAAGTTTAGAAAAATAATTAAACATTGAAGGCTTATGAATGTAATATTTATTAAGGTAGTTAAAATAATTGTGTTTTTTGTACAGGATGTGTTGCTCACGAATGATGGCAATAACCCAGTGATGCAGAAATTGTTTACTATTTATTTACTCTTTCTTCAACTTGGTCAGTCGGAAACTCTATTTCGGCATGTCTTTGCAGGACTTCGAGCTTTTCTGAACAACTACTCCATCATTTTATTTCGAGGTAAATTTACTTTTCAAGCAAATTGTTTACCATATTTAACGTATTAATGACTAGCATCTTTCATACTCGAAACGAGAACAAATATTTTTACCACCTTTATCTATCAATTAAAAATATTTAAATACGCCGTGATTATGTCAGAATGCTCTAAAATACTTTCGTTTCATTCGCAGGTAATGCAGTATTATGTGGACGATTGTGTTATGAGTTGTTGAGGTGTTGCAATAGTAAACTGAGTTCAATCAGACAAGAGTCATGTGCCTTACTTTACTTGCTCATGAGAAGTAACTTTGAATTCACCAGCAGAAAAGGACTGATTCGAGTACATTTACAGGTACAAATTAGAATTTTAATCTCATTAATAACTAAGAAAATTGAAATACTGGCATAGATTTAAGATGTTGCCAGAACTAGCAGAATCATTTAAATCGGAGATTTCTATTCTTAAATCCAACGTGTTTAACAGAAAACCCGAGAAAGTGTAAAAGGGTCTTTCTAACGCAGTTAGCAAATTTCTGAAAACTCACCACCGATTAATATTATATATATATATAA
>CAKNYM010052080.1:297576-309599 GCA_932195095.1 Andricus curvator
TCAGAATTGTGAGTAAAAAAATAAATTTGCGAACGGTTCTCGCCGTTCAAATGCTGTCTTCTGCTATCCGATGATTTCTCCCTTTCGCAAAATTTATAATTTCCGTGGAAATAATGATTGCCTCAACAAAAGGCTTCATTCCTATGAATTTTGTTGATCCCAGGATCTCGCAAAACCCCGGATATTTGACAAGTTTTCTTTCTTTCGTTCTCAAATGCTTGGGAAAAAATATATATGGAGTCAGTGCCGTGCCTAGAAAAAAAAAATTCCCAGTCGGATCTATCCAACACCCTTAAATAGTCAAATAAATTGTCTCTTAAAGATTGTCTAATTTTTAATGTTTCGAATTTGTACAATATAGTTTGTGTAGTTTTGAGGGTCTTAATTTGTAAATTTAAATGTTCCATCTCTGGTATTAATCTTATAAATGGATAAGGGAAAATAAATTAAAATTTTATACACTTTCTCTATACAAATATTATTTGCAGAGAATTCGTGAAGATATGCTACACCGCGCTGCAGATCAACGGCAAGCTAATCTCGTCAGATCAGTACGAGTATCAAGAGGTCTTGCGCGAAAATTACCAGAAGCTTTGCCAGAATCTGTCATCGTTGTTAGGTGAGCCAATCTGGCCTGACGATCAAATCGGGAGCTTCAAACGCAACAGCGCAGCACTCTTTAGTGCTATCAGTGGCACAAACAGTCACACCAGTACCGCCTAATTATTAAGACTGATTTGATACGCATCTCGATAAATTTTTGAGGACGAGTAGATTTTTCATTACAGAAAGTATTTTATTTCGATCTAAGCTTTCTAGGTCTAAGAGAAAAATAGAAACTCTTTTTTTCTAGCTCGAAAGTATTTTTTGTAAAGTCGGCCAGTACATTCTCAGCATTGAGCATTTTTATTAAATAGTCGTATGTATTGTATTTTTACATCTAATACTCCAAGGAACCAGTGCGATGATTGGATTTTTGAGGAACTTTAACTCTAGATCAAGGAAACAAAAATGTAGGTCTTCCTTAATAATAATTCTAATTTGTCTTCCAAAACTTTTCGGTCTGAAAATTTAAATTAGATTTAAATTTAACTTATCCTGAAATTCTACTGCAGAAACTTTTTTTCATTATGAAAGTTTGATTTAAATTTTAAAAAGACTTTTCTCATTCAAATTTCCAATGGTTTACCGATGTCTGAATGATGAGTAAGACTAATATAATGCTGGCCTTTTTGTCATGTGAACACTGCCATATTATCAATTAAACTTTTCAGGGTTTATCAACTTAAAGTCATTTTCTAAAAGTCAGATTACGCTGGTTATAAAGGTAAATTTCACCGGCATAGAATGAATACAACAAGTGCTAAATGTCTGCTATTTACATACTATGGAAGAGTGTCTGGAATTATAATTAACAAAAATGTAACGTTATTGCTACAAAAAAATCCAATTTCTTATCACTAAATAGATGCGTTGAATGATAATAAGTAGCTCGTTAAAATTATGCTTACAATTAGTTCTTCTCTTTTGTATAAACAGCTTCATTCGATGTAAGTATTGTGATATATATTGACAGGGTACAATGCTTTCCCGTCATTGCACTCTGAATTTATACATAATTAATTTGTATATATTGGCTACCCAAAAAAAAACTTTACGATTGATAAAAGTTTGTTTCTAAAGCTCAAAAATAATCGGGATATTTCAAATTAGGAAAAATTAGTTTACATCCTGAAACAGAATTAATTTGAAAGCAATTGTGTACCTTAAATGTACCATGTACCTTTCTATGTTATTCGGTGTATACTTTCGACGGTTGTATCATACATAGAGATTAATTAGGTTAGAAGATAGAATTTATTTGATAGATATGCAAGATACAACTATTATCACTGATCAATTTGCAAGACATATGTTTATTCTTCAAATCTTTCTCGATTTAATTGCAAATTATGTGCGAGGTATGAAAATATGTCCATGAGTGAGATATAAATGCCACTCGTAGGCAATATTATAGATCTTATAGTCAGTTGTGTCCTTTATACTGGCATGTTTAGATATAGCAGAAAATATTTATAAATGTACAGCGACTTAGGGCATGCCTGATTATTAAAAAATGAAAAATATACCCCTGTTTGTAAGCATATTCATCAAGAATGAATATTTCTTAAATTTTACTGGTTTATTGACAGTTTACAAATTTTTATGTATTTTGACTTCAGTCTACGGGGTTCAATTAATGAACTGCAGATTCTTTACATAATCATTGTGCATTTAAGAATTGTATTTAATTTTATTTTGCAATCGCACAAAACAGTCTCTTAATTTTTAAGTGCATTTCCTTATTTTTAAGAGAGAACAGTCATGACAAAATGTGAGACTAATTGGAAAAAGTGGCCCAGATAGCACAAAAACCTCCGTGAAGATTTCCTGAAACTTGCATTGTAAGGTTGGGAATGTTGCATTGAAAGGGGATGGCAAAGTTCGGTCAATCAAGAAAACGTCCGTGAGGGAATGTTGCACGGCAAGTTTCAGGACAGTTTGGGAGATTTATTTAACTTGATTCGATGCGCAGTAGTTTTCTATGGGACCTACGGCTGCGTAGTAGTTTTTAACCCTCCTAGTATACCACCAGACACACGTATCATGATTATTTCCCATATTTATTGAAAAAAGAAAAACCAAAAAATAAATAAAAATTTTAATTATTTTTTGGGTTTCCTTTCTTTTTATAAATGTGGGAAATAATCATGATAAAAGTGTCGGGGGGGTATACTGAGACGGTCAAAGAAACTACTGCGCAGCCGTAGGTCCCATAGAAAACTACTGCGTATCGAATTAAGTTAAATAAATCTTCCAAACTGTCCTGAAACTTTCCGTGCAACATTCCCTCACGGACGTTTTCTTGATTGTCTGAACCTTGCCCTAACATTTCAATGCAATAATCCCAACCTTACGTTGCCAGTTTCAGGAAATCTTCACGGAATTTTGTGTGCTATCTGGGGGATGTTTATTTCGTTCAATCAAATGTAGATTTACATTATTTTTTTATAGAATATTTGGTTACGTAGTACCTCCTGTTACATATACAAATTATTTTTCATTCAGGTCTCAGTTTTTTCTGGTTGTGTAATCGTTCTAGCGAGTATATACGAAGGAGTTTTTTCTAAAATTTATGATGAATTTTATGGACTTTTAAAATTGAAAAATTTGTTGAATTTACATTTAATGGAAAATTTTTAAATAAATAAGTATTCCATTTATAATAAAACAGAGAAAGTTGTTACTGATATTGTCCACTTGGTCAAGGAATAAATAAATGGTGTAAAAGTGTAAACTCCTTCCATATCGATGCGAAAATTATGTATTTGGTAAATCGGTTGAGAGTTATTAAACTGCATTGATATTTAAAACGATTCCGACCAAATGATATGTATTATCGCACAAAGTATTGTTAAATGACTTTATCTGCTCATGTAACTCACAATAAATACACTTCCTGAAATTTATTTTCTGATTAATTTTTGAATTTCGCGCGTCAAAGCTGCCAACAAGAGAAATAAATAACTATAGATTGGCAGCATTGGTTCATCTGTTCGTACTTCGTGTAGTACACGACAAATCACAAAAGCAGACAAAAGTAAAAAGTCGAAAAGCAATCGTGTTTTAACATCTCAGTTTCTGAGGTTTCTGACTATAATTTTGCGTGAAAGTAAATTTATTCAGGATATTATTTGAAACAACTTTAAAATGACAACGGCTGCGCGACCAACATTTGATCCCGCAAGAGGAGGACAAGGCCGAGGGGAAAAAGATCTCAGTGCACTTTCCAAACAATACAGTTCTCGCGATCTTCCTTCCCACACTAAACTAAAGTACAGGTAAAGTATTTTGAATTCTTATTCAACATTTAAAATTAATCAGAAGAATTTTCAATTCATCGGATGGTTGTAATTTTTGCAAACCAAGACTTATTGTGTAAGAAATTTATATCGTCCCTAACATAACCTCAACATTCTGGATCGTTTTTTTGTTGATTCATTTCAATTTTCGACATTTAGCCCAGTTTTACATTTCTTTCATGTTATTTTTTCACGAAAGTTTGCTTTCCTATAAAGGTTAACAAAAATGTCTTCCTGATTCGTGTTTTCGTTATTAAACTAACCAACGAACGAATTTGTGCTGCTCTTGACTTGAGCGTTTTGAGCCATTTTATATCACAAACAGTACTTTGTTGAAATTAAACCTCGAAAGGATAAGATTTCCTTTTTTTCTCTTTTCTGAATTTTAAATTTATCTAGTATTTTACCTCTATCAAAATCTGCAGTTTTACTAATAAGAATTAAGAGATGAGAATGACAGCAACTGGATAAGGACCAATTTTTCGATATTCTGTTTTTAACTATTTCAAGTAATTTGGGACACTATTTATCGATAAATATTTGGAATACGTAGAAATCATTTCTCATTTACCTTGAAAAAATTAATTTGAAAAATATGAGAATATCAACTGGATAAGGGCCATTTGGTTTTCCGCCCTCAAACGTGTCAATAATGGTCACATACTTCTATCATTTTTAATACATTTTTCTGTCACGCAGTATCGAAATAATTTTATTTTTGGTCCTTGTCCAGTTGGCACTCTGATATTTTCATAAATTCTTAAATTCCAGTGCACAATTTTTCGAAATTTTGGCATATAAAAAAGTACATATATTGCACATATTTAACAGTCCTGAAAAATTCCTTACTGTAGTTTCGTGATTTTGTAAAAAATACGTTGTTTTAAAATTTATGAGATGGAAAACTGGATAAGGAAAATGTTTTTTTCACCCTCCCACACAAAATTTTTTTCCTAACGTTTTTACATCTTCAACGTGGAATTATTGGGGAACATATGCTTGCATAATTTTATCAAAATTTTAAGTTTGAAAACCTATCGCAGAAAACATTTTTTTGTCATCCTGTAAAATTTCACGTTTGGTCCTTATCCAGTTGTCCTTCTGATGTCTTCAAATATTATAACTTTCTTACAGAGAACATGGACAAAACACAGCCACTGAGCTTAGGAATAAAGATTTCCGCAAAGAGCTCGAAGAACGAGAAAAGGAAAAAACGTCGAATCGACGTATGATCGAACCAGAACGGAGTGGAGTAACTTCTGCAAAACGTCAGAAGGTCGACCAAGTTCCGGCAGCCAGTTTAGACGCTGACGATCCGCTCGATGAAAACGACTCTGATTCAGACAGTGATGACGATGATACTGCCGCTCTGATGGCAGAACTGCAACGAATTCAACGGGAACGAGCTGCAGAACATGAAAAAAAGGTACTGATACAAGAGAAAAAATACGGATTTTCTAAGAGATAAATATATGAGATCAATATTTAAGGAATAGCGATTAGGGTGGATCGAAAATAGCAAATTTCTTTTGATCGAAAGGATCGAAATGAAACCATATTATACCAAAGTGACCATTTATATTAGAAATTACGACACGAATTTATATTTATTTTTAGTCATTATTATAGCCAAGCGCAACGGTTATAAAGTTTAAAAAATTGTTTTTTGCTGAAAACCTACTGACAAAATTTTTTAAAGGGATACTTTTTTATTAACTTGTTCACCTGATAAAGTGTATGCTTCTGCTGTGAGATCTTTTATGTCAATTTACTCCCAAAGTGAAGCATTTGCTTCCCAGACAAAAGCTTCAGTCAGATTTCTGTTCGGTACAAATAGGTGTAATTTTTATTGACCTGCTTAGTTTGTCTATATAAAAAGACTATGTGAGATAGTATTATCTTATTTTACGTCTGGGAGAAAATAACGAAAGTATAAAACCAAAAGATATACTTCGATGACTTGCAGACCTTTAAAAGTCAAAGTATATATTTTTACTTTCCACTAACGTTTGTCTAGAACATTCTTCAATACGAATGGAACCTTATATATACACGATTTTTTTAAAGTTAACTAAGAAACATTACCTCTCAGAAGGGACACAAAGTCTAAAGCTTAATGTTTGTTTAAAATTGTCAAGCAAGATGAGATTAGGAACATAATTTTTAACTAAACCCTCTTATGAAAGAAAATACACAAAAGGGCCTATGAGTAAAAAATATGCTTCTAAACACCAACCATTTACGTCTCATTATAGTGACAAATATAAAAATGAAAAAAAAGAGTACACCAAAACAACCTTTCACTCTTTTCATGATCCTTTCTCGGCCTTTTTATACTACGAGAAGTAGTATAAAACTTTTCCCATAGTTTTTTGCAATGTTATATTTTGTAGTTCAAGTTAGATTTATTAGCATTAAATTTATAGCACTTTGGGAGCATTTTTATGTTTTGAATTTTCCATATTCCTCTAACTAAGGCTTATTATTTAATCAAATGCACATAAAAAAACAGAATTATTAAAAAAAAATTTGTAATGAAATTAATATCAAAACGTTGAAATATTATATTATATTTGTTGATTTTGATACATCCGTATATAAACTAATATTGTATAATAGAGCTCACCACTTTCAGCAGGTGCTGACTGCCACGAAAAGTGTATGACTGCCACCAAGTTTTTCTGTCATTTTTTTCTTCGCTTTCCAGGAATCCTGAAAAGGGTTACGGTCGTTACGGTCACGGCTCGTTGCGGCTCATTGTTCACACCGAAGGGTCTGATTTTTTTCTACTTGAAATCACAATACATTTCATTTTTTCATTTCAAACTGTAATTTACCGTAAAGGGTTAGGGACGAGTCGAAGGACAAGTTCGACGAAAATTTATGAGGGCCTGTTTGACCTAGTCTCGTGACTGCCATTGGCAGTCTTTGCAGTCAATGACTGCCTTCTGGAGAGCCCTATTGTATAATATACAATATCTTAAAACACTGCTGTTCATCACCTTCTAGGAAAATAAATTTTGGGAGTTTATTATTGGTTTTCCCTGAGGAGAAGCCAAAAGTTAGTTTACTTCGATGGATGTTACGTCAATAGAAAAAAACGCAAAAAGTCATCCTCAAGATTCTAAAATAGAAAGGGCCTCAAAATCCTTTAGCAAATTATTTTATCCTGTTCTAATTTCTATTTTTATAATTTATTCATTTAGTTTCATTCCGCAATATGAAAGTGATTACCTGTCACTCAGCTGGATACTAATTAAAATAGGCTACGTTCTTAAATTTGACGCCAACATCGAACTCGACAAGCTATTCCTAGTAGTCAAATGATAGCCGTTTATGTATCGACATAATCACAAGTGATTTGGTTTTTTAACTTTATGATCGTTGCGCTTGGCTATAATAGTGACCAAATAATTTAGTCATTCTTAATATAAATATCAATTTTTGTATATGGTTTCATTTTGATCTAAAGAAATGTGCGATTTTCAACGCACCATAATATCGATAAGTGCTGATGTTTTCAGACAAAATGTAAAGTTAAAAGAAGAATATAGAAATAATATATAAATTACTTTCTGCTAATGCAACTTTTTGTATTCTTACAGGAAATCGAGAAGAGACAAGAGGAAGAAAGAATACGAATGGAGAATATTGTCTCTGGGAACCCGCTCCTAAACTACTCTGCACAAACAGGCCGCTCCGATTTAAAGGTCCGAAGAAGGTGGGATGACGACGTCGTCTTCAAAAACTGCGCTCGTTCTGAGCCGAAAAAGGCCAATTCTGTGTTTATCAATGATTCGCTGAGAAGTGAGTTTCATCGCAAGTTCATGGACAAATACGTCAAGTAAACTTAGTATAATTAATAATTAAGTATATCTTTAAGTACACAAGATTTTTATACACAACTACATGCAAATTTACTCTATGTAATTTTCTTCTACACAGACCAATCAGATGTCGACTTCTTTTACTAAGATCATATTCCAATATGTCTATCAAAGTTCAGTTTGCGATCTAAAACGTCCTTGATAATTAACCACTAACACGTTTGAAGGGAAAATATATAATCATTCCTACAAACAGTGTGTTTATTATTCATTTTTTCTTTAAGTATAAGTTTTAAGTTTATTATTTTAAGTTTCTCTACGGCGTAGATTAAATCGATTTTAGTGAACTGATAATCGAAACCAGAAAATTACAGAGTGAAAGTGGAACGTTTGTAAATTATCTAATAAGTGATTTAGCATTTGACAATTAAGTAAAGGTATGCATGCGATCTCGTAGAAAAGAATCGCGTGCTCCCCTTCTGGCTGATTTTATTTGAGGAGGCCTCGGAGGAATCGACAAAGAGGTCGTTAAGTTCTTTGTACGTGGAAAGAGGAGCAATAAAAGCGCGGGGAATGGAGAAATAAGAATGAGAACGGACCGCAGAATCGCGTTGGCGACTCGGTCTTTCGGTAGCCGTGCCGATCTCCGATCCGGTCTCCCGTGCGAGCGGGTCAAGTATAACCGGTCCCAGGGTTCCGAGAGCCAGAGGCAAGCAGTCTACCGCTGCCGCTGGAAACACAGCTGGTATCTCCGAGACTCTGCAGACTCTCTGGCACCGACCTGGCCAACTAACATGCCGCAGCCTTTCTTCCCAGACCTTCTTCAACTTCCACACAACCTCATAAAAACTCCTCCCATCTCCTTTTTAAAAAAGTTGATATTTTTAACGAGCCTGGTGCCGAGAACTAATTCCTTAGTTTTTTTATTATCTTAGAATATATTTAAATATTATAGATTCGTCATTTTGCAAAATATTTTAATAAAATATGTGACATTCTGGTTATGTAAGCTAAAAAATGTTAATTGCCAGAAGCTACTTACAGTTCTGAAATTATTATGTCATTATTTATTAATTATTCTTCGAATATTATCATCAAAGTGGATAAAATTTCGATTTACAAAATTTTGGTATTTGCTAGATTTTCTTCTTACCAAGGATACAACATTTTTTAACTCCTGATATTCTGTCTGATTAGATAATTATTTGATGATGAAGTTTTAGATAACATTTTAAGGAAATAATTTGGCAAAATTGAGTTGATTTTCGAGCGGCGAAAATAATAAAGATGCCCGGAAATTACGTGGTCAGAAGAAATATTTCTGTCCCCACTCATCGCATATCTCTCCCAAGATTCTCGATCCGTTCACCTGGAATTCGCCTCCGGGGTACTTTCCTTCTCTTTCTGCTTTTTTCTCTCATTTACCTCCCATATATACACATGCGCGTTTTATTTACTTTATTTATTTTTCTTGCCGAGCACGAGGTGTACGCCTGTCCCTCATCCCGACAGAGTTTCGCCCCCCGGCACGAGATGACGATTCAGGGCTGTAGATCTTTTACATTGTTAATGAAATTAGCATCCTCTAGTTCATTAGAGTTGTTAACTTTTAACAGTAAGTAGGGTAATTTTTAAATTAACTGTAGTTCTTTCAATTTTTTGTAAGTTTTGCATTTGATCAATTTTAAAGTATCAATTTTTTTGAACCCCAGGTGCCCAGATTGAAAAATGGAAAATTTCGGACCCAATTATTAAAAATAATCTTTTCCTTTTTAGATAAATTGCAAAAATTGCAATGTTCAATTTGATTTATTCCTTGCATTACAATTTTCAACTATTCTTATTTCAAATCAATGTAAATTTAATGTATTGCAAGGTTTGAAAGACTTGCGATGAAATTAATTGGAAAATATGTAATACTTCACGTGCTGGTTATTCAGCTCCTGACGCATTATAATGGCTTTCCTCATCATTTCATGACATTGATTTTCAATTGTGCGGCTTACAATGTAATTTCATTACTATTCAAATAATAATTAAATGTATCTAAACATTTTCTTCGATTAAGTGAATACTTGAGTATATTGATTCAATAATTTGATTATCATATTTATCCTAATTCAAATTATTACGTAAAACGATTGCTTGCTTTTAAATCTAAAATAATAAAATTTAAAAAATTAGTTTGATACAGACATGATCCATTGTTTAAAAAAATCTCATGACTTTCAAAAAAATTTGAAATTAAAACATATAGGTATTTGTAGTAACTGTCAAAGAACTTAAAAAAAATAACTTAAAAAAAAAGGATTGACGACCATTTCCTTTTAACATTTTTGTAAAGAACTTGATATTTTATTTGGATGACCGCCATTGCATTCTGATTGTTCAGCAGCCCTGATCCTTCGCGCCACTTTAGAAGAGAACTCACTGCACCGCCTACTCTTCAACAGGGGCGGTCCTATTTCTATGAATCAGGGACGTGTTTTCATGGCACAGAAAAATTCAAAACTCCTACTTCATAAACGAGTTATTTTTAAATTCCATAAAAATAAATATTTAAAATAATACGTATCCTATTTAGAGATAAAATGTGTTGTTTCTTTTTTATAATATAAGTATTGCATACAGAAAAATTATTTTTCGAAATTCTTACTTATGTTTTTTCATTTTTCAAGGAGATTTCGGGATTATAGACGGGCTGTAAATTATATTAACGAGCCTCGCAATGAAAAGAGTGCTTCAAACTTAACTGAGTTGGCGTAACTAATTTCCGGTTCGACCTTGTCCTGCCTTGTCCGAAGAGACTTTCTTCTCATATTTCTACCGTAAGATTCTTCAGCGAGATTAAATCTTAAGATAGTCGAGGAACTCAGAAAATCTTGTAATTCAAATAATTTCACTTTGATCTCAAGTCGAAACCGCATAAGTCGTTCTTTACCTGGGAGTCACGACTCGGGTACAGCGGTAGAAAGATTTTGTTCAGTTTCCACCAAATATTTAAATTCGTTTATGAATCTAATATTTGAAATTAAAATCCACTTAGCGAGAAAAAATAATAAATTATCCAATATTAATTATGGAACTCTATTCATTCAATATTCTAAAATATCGAAGAACAACCATAGAAAAAAATGATTGGCTTTTTGAATTAGATAAACAGTTCAATTATAAACAAAAATTGAAGGAATCTCGATTTTTAAGGTATTGGATATATATATATATCAATTAAAAAAAAGGGTTAAGCAACCGTCGCAGGGTCCTACTGAGAGCAACTGTCATCTAAAAATGACACCGGCTCCCAGTAGAACCGCGGTAAATCACACTTATGGCCACGTCTCACAACCGTGAGATGGGTGGTCACAGGGCACGATGAAGTCACAACGACAGGCCGGCGAAACCGAGGGCGAAACCCTAGTGTATCATATATATATATATATATATATATATATATATATATATATATATATATATTTTTTTTTTTTAAATGTATTCAAAGTAGGCGGTGAAACCTCCCCATAGCAAACTTTGCCTCCCCTACTCCATCTACATTCCCCTCCCCTCACTTCCCCTCCTTGGAAAGAAGTACGACGGACGGACGGATACCCGACCGAAACCATAAGGGTTTCAGCCTGGCGCTACGAAACACTAAAAACGAATGGAAATATATCGAAGCCGGTTTGATTTTGTATTATTGAATGCGTCTTCAGATAATTACTTATTCCAATAACTGCTTTCTGTGGAATGCGCATACAAAAAGAAATATCTGCAGTAACAGTACAAAATACAAAATTAGGAATTGTTAACTTTTCAAGAAATATTAACTATTAATATTAATTAACATTGCATTGGCAATCAATATTACAAATTCAAAACAAGATTGCTATGATTCCGATTTGATATCCTTGATAGTGTATTATAATATAATAATATATTATTATTATATTATAGCGTATCCAAAAGTACATATTATAGTGAGTGCCATTAGACGTGAAGGCTATTTTCCAGCACTTATGCTGGAACCAACGGCCATACCACGCTGAAAAACCCAGTTCTCGTCAGATCACTGAAGTTAACCAGCGTTGGACGCGGTTAGTACTTGGATGGGTGACCATTCAAGAATACTGACATGAGTGCTGTTGGCACATCGTGGGTGTGGTGAGCCCACACTTGTAGTTATTTATAACTACAAGAAAAACCTAGAAACACTACCCGAATCGGGTAGTGTCACGCCTACCCTGAAAGGGAAATGGTTTAATGGTATATATATATATATATATATATATATATATAT
>CAKNYM010052080.1:309699-327850 GCA_932195095.1 Andricus curvator
TGCACGAGAAAGTGACCTTATCAGAAATGTTACTTACTAGACTAGGTTATACTTTTGGACAGCAGTACTAGAGTCGATTTAAATCATCAATATACCATTAAGATAGGGGTAAGCAAAAGAATAAATATTATACGTGTCCCAATGTTCCGCAATACCGCTCCGAACCGGCTTGCTGATCAATCTCTAGCAATCATCCCAGGTGAAAATCTTCAAAAGTCATCGTGCATCACGGCAAATTTATCCCAACCATATCCACTCACCAAAACTTCCACCTGGACCCAAGAGTATCGAGAAATCTTAATTCGTTTCAAGCATCTGCCATGCCACTACTGGCTCTCTTCGGCAAACACTTTTGTCATTATAAACAGCATTTAAATTAAAATGGTTTAATTTGTATTTGGTGCCTAGAATCCTGCTGTAAACGACTTTAAAATATGTTTAAATTTAAACCCGATAAAAAACTATCCAGACTAGATTCAAACCTGGCAAAATCCTGTTTCAAACCAGTTTCAAGCCTATTTATACCTGAATTAGAAAATGCGTTTCATTTTTAACGCTATAGTGATTAAAAAATGGACGATATTTTATTTTTTAATTTTATTTATAATTTATCATTTCAGCAATTTATTTGGACCCATTACACAGAATGACAAAGTTCTAAT
Source organism: Andricus curvator (assembly GCA_932195095.1). Classification (NCBI taxonomy): domain Eukaryota; kingdom Metazoa; phylum Arthropoda; class Insecta; order Hymenoptera; family Cynipidae; genus Andricus; species Andricus curvator. The sequence goes on from CAKNYM010052080.1 coordinate 310,362, forward strand.
TTATTTTATTTAATAAATTTTCTAGCTATCACATATTATTACATTACCCCGAAAGGGAAATGGCTTAATGGTATAATCAAACGGTTCCGATTTAAGATTCTTTCAACGTTACTAGCTTACAGTTACCTTTAAAGTTTAAAATTGTTCAATTCCAAGAAATTTCAAACGGCCGTTCAAAAAATACATAACACGTTTAGGGAAGGGGAAGGGTACATTGAGGAGCCATCGTCCATCAATCAAAAACCATCTAGGTTTTTGATGATTTCATAGGCATAAGCATTAATGTGTATTATAAAATTGGAAAAAACTCTATTTCTACATAGTTTAGTCAAATTAGGTTATACTAGAACAAATTAGTAGTAGCATTTTTTTTAATGTTGTGAAGAAACACAAAAAAAATTCAAAAGTTTTTTATGGTGAATACAATAAGCTTCAAAATAAGCCGTCACCTAATCCTCTGTGATTAATAGTTTAAAAGTTAGGAATTTGTTAATTAACGATATGGTTTTCCCTATTACGCCTTTGCTGTAATGAATTTTCATTGTTGTAAAAAAAATCTTTATCTAATTTTACTTTCTAAATTCTTAAAGTCAATGGTTCAGAGTATTAGAAAACATTTTTTTGTACTCAAAATCTAAAATTGGCAGAAAGGTGAGGAAACCTTTTTTTTCAAACAATATTTTTTTAACAACAATTTTTGGTGAATTCGGACAGAGTTTAAAAGAAAATTTTCAATTTTTAACAACAAATTGTTATAAACAATAATATTGTACATACTTACATTTGTCAGAAAAATCTTTAAAAAATCAAGTACAAACTTGCACTCAGGAGTAAAGTCAATTACTTTTACAGCAATTTTGTATCTGCAATAGCTTCATTGTCAAAAAAAATTTTTTATTGTTTATAGATTTTAATAAACAATATTTCACAAGAGCGCTAAATAATGATAGAAATTGTAAATGAAGAAGGAGCAAAATGTTCAGCTCATAATTGATGAAGCTTTTATCCTTTTTTCAGTTACCGATTATTTAAATTTCAATTAAGGCTTTTATAACTTAACAAATAAGATTAATGTATCTTTTATTATTAATGTTAAAAAAGAAAAATAAATTCGACAAAAGTAAAGTTTGATATATCAGTTGCAAAATGAGACCAAGAACAATAAAATAGCTTTATTGGTTTCTGAGTTAGGATTTAATTTGTTCAGCCGTGCACAACAGATTGTCGAAGCACCCAGCGAACCGCTTGCTCGACTCACGGGACTCTTAATAAGTCAAATTAGATCATAATTTTTTCATTACATTGAAAACTGATTACACTTGAGGCCTCATAGAAAAACCCATATCATTAATTAACAAATTTATAACTTGTAAGCTATGAGTAACAGAGGGTGCGATGATGTATTTTTTCACCGAAAGCAACAATCCTCACAAAGCGTATTGAAAAATGTTTAATTTTTTCGATTTTAGGGTTTCGTAGCTCCGGGCTGAAATCCTTATAGTTTCGATCGGTTGTGCGTTCATCGTATTTTTTCCCTCGGGATCCCCTATGGGCCTATCCCTTGAACCAACCCTATCTCCGAACCCAAAGGAGCCTACCTATCCCTCGGGACCACAGCTACCCCACGAGAATCCGCCTATCCCTCGGCACCCAACATATCCCTAAAGACATCCTCTATCCCACGGGATACTACCTATCCAACGGCACCACACCTACCTTTCGGGACCACCCTATCCCTCGGGACCCTCCCAATCCCTTGAACTCAACCTATCCTACGGGATCTCACCTATCTCTTGAGACCCCCCTCATACCACGGGACCTTACTTATCCCTCGAAACCAAATCTATCCCTTGGGACCCCACTTATCCCAATTATTCGGGACCCAATATCCCTGTTGAAACCATCTTATAAAAACTTATAGAATCTCATAAAATTTAACAAAGTTTGATTTTATTTTATTATGAATTGACACTCAAATTATTTGAGAATGTACCAGAGAAATCCATTGAAACATTTAAAAGATTTTATATGGTGTAATGTTTGTATGTTTTTATAAGTATTTACCACGTTGAATCTTACTTGTTTCAATAAGTATTTGTGCTCACTTGGAAATAAGTTCACTTTTTACAATAAATAAGATTTTTATCATAAAACTTTTATAATATTATTATTGTTTTGTCTAATAAAAAACTTTACCAGAATATATAGGTGAAGTTGGGTAAATTCATAGATTAGATTATAAAAGACCTTACACGCAATAAATTTGAATTTTTTCAAATATGAAGTGCAACATTAAACTAGATTTTTCTAGAAATTTCTGGTGCAAATTCCCTATAAATTTAACTATTTTAATGTGCTTTTATTAAAATAATTTTCACTCATATAATCACATTTAAAAAACGTAAAAGTATTTTTTGTTGATTTTTTTCGTAAATGGCGTAAGAATATTTAATATATTTAGACTCGTTAATATTTATAATATTTTATTTCTCTATAATTTTATTATTTTTATGAAAATAGTTTGAAAATTTTTTTACTTACATAAATACATATTTATGGGTTTTCAATGGTGCTTTTTAGTAAAAATCTTACTAGATTTAGAAATCATATTTTTATAATTTTTAAAACCATTCTCTCCCACGAAACCCCACCTATCTCTCGTAACCACCCTATCTCTCGGGACCCCGCCTGTCCCTCGGGATCAAGCGTATCAAACAGGACCTCAGTTAAACCATGGGACCTAACCTAGCCCGCATAGGGGCGCTGGTCAGTTGCGCCAATTGCCCTGCCGCTAATCCCTAGATCGAAAAAGGTTCTCTAATCCTACCGGTCAGTTGCGCCAAGTCTATACCTGTCCAAAAATTAAATAATCTCAACTTCATCTTTTGAAATGTGCCTGAGAACTGGTGTAATAAATAATATGTATAACAGATCACTGGATCCTAATGAGAAAAGGGCGGAAAACTGTAGAATATTCAGATGTAATGCTTTCAGTTTAAACCCAGGACGCACAGTCAGTGGTCAAGTCGGATTTTTGTAAATAAATGAAGCTGGGCGTTACAATTTTTAAACCGATTTCAAAGTTCTTTTTTGATTGATTCTGTACTAAATTTGAAATAACTTTATGGTAGCCGGATTTTGAAAAAGAATTTTATTTATTTTTATTTAACAAAGTGACAAAAAAGGTATTGTCGAAAATCAAAGTCTCTTATTTTGTTTAATCTGCTTGCAATTGCTCCAGCATGTTCAAAATGCTAAATTTAATAATAATGTTGAAAAATAGTAATATGTCGTAATTAAATATTACTTTGACATACGTTTTAACGAACATTTTACGGAATGAAATATCTGGGTCCTGTGAATCCTCAAGAAGGCTTTTTTTCTCGTCAAATTGTTTTTAACCAATTGTCAATTTTTTATATTTGCTCACGAATATAAGTGAGCATTCCTAAAAAAATTTTACACTGATTTTAAATGGCAGAAATAATTAAATTATTGATTAGGATAACAATAGTGGATCTCTATCGAATTGTCAGCAAAAATATTACAAATTTCTTATTACCAGATGATTACGTTGAAAGAACCTTGTTTAAATGCTCAAAATAGCCAAATAATCCGTTTTTTAATTGATATAGTTTGAAAAGTAATTAATTTGTATTAAATAAATATAAACTTGGCAAAAATTAAAATTTTCAAGATTCCAATGCAGCAGTCTGAGATTTTGTAATGATTTTGAATATTTATAAAGTGACTTTTGTCTGTAATCCAATTTTCAGTCACGTACAAGCATTATAAAAATAAATGGAAGTGTATTTCTCATCTTTATAAACAAATACAAAGTTTAAGCAAATTTTTAAAGTTTGAGGTAATTTTTTTAGAAATTTGTATATTGTATATTGAGAGTACTATATTGTCATTTCATTACAAAGGTTATTACTAAAAACAAATTCGCAGTGTATACCAATTGAAAGTTGTTACTTGTGTGAAATAGTATGCATATGTTAATGCATTGGAAAATTAAAAAATTTAATTTTTGCAAAGGTTATACTAAAATAAAATGATAATGTAAAATATTGATCAACTTTTTATGAAAATCGGCTATCACAGATCTCTTAAGAATTAATTTGGCTTTTGTTCAAAAGAACTCTACAATCGGTTCAAAATATAAGCCGGAATATTATTTTGAACATTTTTTTATGTGCTCCGCGCAGCGGCATTAAATAAAAAATGAGTTTCAAGATAACTTGTAGAAGGCATTCTTTACCGATTTGGGATTTCCTTTTCAAACAAAATTAAGCATTCGGTTTCTAGGAGATTTAGGTGGCCCGATTTTTTAGGGTTTGTTTGTTTAAACATTTATATTAATGCGAACAGCGAAAAAAGTCGATTTTTTCGTTTTTATTTTATTTCGTGGAGATTTTTTTCCTATGTTAAGCATTGCAGGACTGGATGCGCACGGATGTTTGAGAGCGAAAAGAAATTATTTAGCAAAGTTCATTTTTATAAATAAATTAAATTAACAAACAATACACATTATGAATTTTTCGTTGCCATAGTACATTTTTGCGTTTGAACTACTTGCTTTTATCGACAAAATGATACTCGATCATAAAAATTTGTGTTCCGATATTTTTTATTGAATTTATAAAAAGATTATATAAATAAATATAGTGTGGACATTTGAAGGTAGAAAAAAATCGTTTTTTCTCTTAATTTTCTTCAAATGATGCCATCAGTGATGTTTAGTGGTAAAATTTGTCACTCCATATTTTTAAATAATTTTCTAACAATTTCTATAAACAAATGCCTATAGTGGTGGCGTTTAAAGGCAGAAAAAAATCGCTTTTTCCCTTAATTTGCCTGGATATATTTGGTCAGTATTGTTTCACAAAATTAATTTGATAATAAATGAATTTTATGAACAAATTCTCATTAAGGAAATAAAATTATTTATAGAACTTGTTAGAAAATCATTTTAAAATATGAGATGTCAAATTTTCATCACTAAACATCACTGATGACATTACTTAAGGAAAACGAAGAGAAAAGACGATTTTTCTTTGTCTTTAAATGTCCAAACTGAGCATTTGTTTATGTAATTTGTTTATCAAATTAATGAAAAATATCTAATGACAAATTTTCATGATAGAGTATCTTTTTTTCAATAAAAACAAATAAAAAGATCTACATATTTATAGAGACTTTATTAGGGTTTCAAGCTGAAACATACGCAAAAATCAAATCCGTGATTGAAAATTTTTTGAATTGAACACGAATGCAATTACACAAAAGGAGTTTGTAATTTCGTTATGTTACGGTTTTCTTCCCGTGCCAAAATAATGTTAGCAACATTGCTTAAGGTGAAGCAGATTTGTCTGTTTTTTAAGTAGATATTGCAACTAATAGTGTGTGTAAAAGTTATATATTGTTAATATGTAGTATAAAAATAGTTTGGATGTGACCAACACAAATAAATATTTTTATGTTATTATGTATCTGTATTATTTTTCCCTCTTCCTATTAAAAATCTGTATTTCGCTCCTTAATTTAACACCTCAGTCTATCTTAAAAGAGAACCCCCATCGTTGAGCTTCTAATCCTCCTAATCCGTCCCTTGAAGAGTCTTGGCGCAACTAACCTATGGCTCACGACCTACCTGAGGGGGATTGGCGCAACCAACCTCCTCCGCGCATAGGACCCCAAACGATGCATATTAGACTGGCTACAAAACCCTTTTTTGTAGGCGCATGTCACCTACGTTGACTAACTTTTTGTTAATAGAAAAAATTCCACCACACTTGCAGACCAGAAAATTTCAGGATTTCATTAGAACGTCCTTATGAATGAAATAAATAGAAATTCTTACCATTAATTTGTTCTTGCAAACGTCCTCATTTCGCCTAATTTGACTGAACTAACAATGTAAAATTTAATTTCATCGAGTCAGAGGTATTCACAACTATTTCAATTTTTATTTTACATAAGCAAAAGTAACTTTATTTCCAAAATAATGGAAGAAAACTGTATTTGAAAAACAACTGAAAAGTAAACATTTACCAACATTTTTGTAGCATTAATAAAATCAAGATATTTAGTTTTTAAAATTAAAACTGACTTTGGAAGACTCAATTTTGATCGCTTCGAATGGAACTTTTTTTTCGATTTTCGATGCCGAAATATGAAAAATTTAACTTTGAAAGTCAACGACTTTAAGGAAACACGAAAAAATCCTAGATTTACGGGGATATTTTCATCAGTTCTTGTACTTACTAATCCTGCTAATTACTAAGGTGGGCCGCAAAATACGCGAAATTTCGAAATTCAAAAACGCTCTATGCGGAAAAGTTGTATATCAGCAATAACTACGAAATATTTCAACCAAATCGGACAATATCTTCTATTCTGACCAAAGCAATGAAAATTGACAATTTTCAAAATTCAAAACACTGTTCCTACAGGTGGAACTTAAAATGTCTTCGTTTTGGGTCAAAGAAACATTTAATTATTCTAGATTTAAGACTTTCACGATGATCCATTATAATAAATTTAAATTAAAAATTCAAAGATTTTTTCGGGTTTCAATCGTGTGCGAAACTATGAATGTTGCCGACTACTATGAATGTTGAAACTATGAAACTATGAAACTATGAAACTATGAATGTTGAACTGCAATGTTCACGAAACGTCGGCAACATTCATAGTTTCGCACACGATTGAAACCCGAAAAAATCTTTGAATTTTTAATTTAAATTTATTATTTAATTATTCTGTTATTATGAAAAAAAGTTTCTTCTTGGTTTTTGAAATGTGTAATTTGGTTAAAAAAGAAGAATTCACGATTTTGAAATGCTTCAAATAACATGAAGACCTTTTTTCATACTAACATTTTTTGAAAGATATTTCAAGTTCGACATGTGCAACTTTATAAAAAAAATGTGTGAAATTAATTAAATTTAAAAGAAAAACATGTTTTTACACTTTTTGAAAAAATTGTATCTGGCATAAAAAGTCTTTTTTCTTATCTCTAATTTTTTATATTTCTTCAACACAAGAAAGAAAAAATTCCTAGAACTGAATCAGAACAGAAGATATTATGCGATTTATTTGTAATTTTTCACAGTCATTATTGATATGGACTCCCTGAGTTTTTTCTCCCAAAATAACTATTTTGAAAATAGTTTAAAATATCGCTATTCTGAGGTTTAGTTGCACGAGATTACATTCAAATTGGCACATAAAATCAAATATAGACTATTTTTGAGTAAGATTTTTTACGATTTCAGTAAAATATAAGTCACATAATTTATACAATCCATTAAATAATATTTTATATCATTAAATACACAATTACAATAGTAACATTTTCTATAAGGAAAAGAAAATTAACCGAACATTTCATAATTCAAATTTAGGGCTGCAAAGTATTAGAGAAAAATCAGCATCAAACAATATTTTAGTCTTTAAAGACACAAATAAAGTGTATTCAAATATTTCAAATACTTATGTAAACAAGTATGAAAAAGAAAACCTTTTATGAATTTTATGGAGAGTTGGTCATAATTTAAAAAAGATATATTTTTGTCAGTTAAGGTATTGAACACTGCTGTCATATGAAATACACCATTTAAAAAATTGTCAAAGAAGTTTTAAAATACTCTGGAATACTCAGGAAATTTTTTCAAATAGATCAGGAGCATTTACAAAAAATTTTGTAATCCCCATTGTTTATATATATATATATATATATATATATATATATATATATATACCAACAAACTATCTCCCTGTGAGGGTAGGCGTGACACTACCCGATTCGGGTAGTGTTTCTAGGTTTTTCTTGTAGTTATAAATAACTACAAGTGTGGGCTCACCACACCCACGATTTTTTATAAAATTTTTATAATTTGATGTATTTCATCAACAGGGTTCCAGATCTGAAGGCTACGTTCCTGGGAGGCGGTGGTGAAGCTGAGGCCTCGTGAGGAACAGTACTGACTACAGAAGAGGTGTAGGTACGGCGATCGGGCCAGACAAACAGACTCTGGTATTGCGGAGCTGTGCAGTGGTCACCGAGTCGTCGTTAGTGGTGAACGGAGAGTGACCGGGCGATTGGTGCACCCGGGTGAGCCTTTGACGACTAGTGCGGGAAGACGTAGTGGTATCATCATCTGGTCCCAACCAGAAATCATCAACTGGATTATAAGAAATCATCCAGACGAGAAATTACCATCCGGATCAGAAACCACAATCGGGATTAAATAGCTCAAGATCATCCTAATTGGTCTAAACGAATGTCTTCTTCAGGATTCTGAGCACGAGGTTGACGAAGCAGCTGAAGAAGATCTGCAACAAGGATCTGTAGAAATGGTGTTTCAGGATGGGCCTAGAAAAGCCCCTTTTTGTTGTTCCTGGCTCCTGCTTCTGTGTCTTGTGCTGGAGAACGCTGGTCCCAGTTTCTCTGTGAGAATGAGTGGAGTTTATGTTGACAATGGATTTGATCAGACTGTGGTGCATAGGGTGGCCTCCCCGCGCGATAAGCGCAACGTCGAAAACGAGATCCTGAACCTCCTTGGTCTGCCGGACAGGCCTCGGAAGACCATTCACAGGCCACCTCAGGTCAAGAGATCCGCACCCAAGTTCCTGCTGGACATCTACAAGAATGCTCTTGGTGAGGAGGACGAGAAACCGGTCGACGTCAAGCATGGAAAGTCCGGAGAGTTCGACCTGTCCGGCCAGGATCTGAGGGCCATCGACCAAAGCGATGTCATCATGACTTTTGCTGCACACAGTAAGCGATTTCATATCAGCTTTCTCATATTTTCATTTTTTCATCTTCTGATTGCTTTTTTTATAAAAGACAAATTAGAAGGTGTTTAGTGCTGAATGAGTGATAGTGAAGATTAACAGTTAGTGTAGATCCCAAAGTTGAAGGTCCTCCAGAAGTTCATGAGAATATTTGTTTTAAAACAGGTTTTGATTTGATTGAAAGATAGAGTTTTTTGGTTTGGCAGCTATATTATATTCTCGTGGTTTGATTAATTCCATCCTGGATCCCATTTTGCTAAGTTTAGACTTCAGTAAATCTAAAAAATGCTGGTGAAAAATGATGTGTTATTTATATATTGGATCTATCTGGGTGGTCCCAGTGATCTAATGATTTGTTTGAATCTGACAATGAAAGGTATATTAATTATCTCATTTGGCGACTGAGTGGTCGTGCGGAGTAAGGTGCTGTTATAGAAATGCGTAAAAATGAACTGGCGGGTTTCGAATCCGTGTAATGTCGGATTTTCCACTGCGGATTCCACCTTTAAAACTTCACCATTTTTAAGCATTTAAAATTTTTAATATTTTAAAGTAAGTCGACCCAAATTACAGGCTTTAAAATTGAAAAATGTTCAGATGACAACGGTCAAAATTCAAAATTTTTTATTTGACAATGCTCGAAAGAAAATAAGCACAAATAATAATGAGCAATTCCGAATTAGCAGGCCTAAAAAATTGAAAATTTCAAATGAAAGCTTTTAAAGTTCAATAATTAAAATGAAATACATCAAACATTTTTTACAAGGTGGAAATTTGGACACTTAAAAATTAAAAGGTCTAAACTGGCTCAGTTTACATGTTCAAAATAATTGTAAATTTTCAGATTAGAAACACTAACCATATTTAAATTATAACTTTGAACAATTTAGAATTGAATTGTTGATTCAAGATTCGCGGTAACGAATCGCCCCTAAGTACTAAAAAAAGACTAAGTACAAGAAAAAAATCTGCATACTGCTATATGAACGACGAAATGTGAATAAGAAAAAAATCGCTACCGGGAATCATTATCTGTCACATAAATGACTTTGAACACTAAAAGTGGAATATCTCTGTCAATTTATGAGATATCCCAACCAAACTTGGTATGGGTAAGTTTTAGAATCGGGCGCCAATTTTTTTTAATTTTTCAAATAATGAAGATAATTTCAACTTTTTTGGATTTCGATATGGGGTTTCTCATTTTTTTTTAAATTCACAAGATACTGCTTAAAAGTTAAAAATTAACAAAATGGCAACCCTTTTTCTGTAAATATAAATTTTTGTTCCTTTTAAAAAATAATCCAGATGCGGAAAAAAGTACGGAAGCAAATTGCCCGAGGATTTCAACTTAAAAGGCGAGTAAACAAGCGCTGTTCACTGTATCAAGGAAACGGTCAATGAACGAAGGAGAGGTCGATTCTTGAAATATTCTTATATAACAATTTTAAAATTAAGATAGAACAGAAATCCATTTTATCATGAATAATTTTATGCAAAATGAGCATGAAAAAGATTCAAAATTAAAAAATAGATTTCTAGACCACCTCACTTTTCGGCTCATTAGAGACAAAAATAACCAATTGAAAAAAGAGGGAGAAAAGGAGAAAAAGTCAACCAAAAATACCAACCTCTCACTTTTTCTTTTATCCGTCTTTTTTATACTAACAGTTTTTCTGTTTTTTGAACATAAAAGAAGAAATACATGATTTTAATCAAGTTTTTTTAAACACCTAATATAAAAAAAATAATTTAACCATTTCAAATGATAAAAAATCAAAGCGATAATTTAAGAATATTAAAAGTCTTATTGAATTTAAATGTTACATAAAAGACTAAAGCCTCAAAATTCGAAAGAAAGAAATTTTCTCAAACCTTTTTGAAAATTTCTTAATCTTTTGCAATCATTCTGCATATAGAGGGGGCAGGGAAATGAATAATAATTCAGTCCAAAAGTCTAATCACTTTAGGCACAGTTTGGTCGAATATGAAATTTTGTCTTTTTTTTGCACACACCCTGCACTCGATGAGAACCTGCTAGACTTTATTGCGCTTATGCCGTCCAGTGTGCATATAAATTGATGATTATAACCATAACTTATTCAATGTGTATCCACCCAGTACCGGGAACACTGACGTTCGATAAAAACGGACATAAATTAAATCGTTATTACGTTACGTGCCCAACGAGTCTTAATTGATTGTCAGATCAATCGCGCGATTTATGGGCCGACCGGTGAATCTTTCAAACGCCTTTTAAGGACCTGTTTAGCCCAAACAAACTAGCATTATTTACTTATAATTTTCAAATGTTGTGTTCACATGAATTTCTGATGCAAGGCTTAACATGAGTACAAATCAATTTTAGAGAATAAACGTTATATCTAAATGTTTTGAAGCAGCTATACTTTTCATATAACTTTCACTTGCCAAAAACATCTACGATACAAAAGACTCCTCAAACTAAAAAGTTATCAGTACAAGCATCATAGTTTTCGTGAAATCAAAATTTTCCATATATTTCCAAAAGAAATATAAATTTTAAATGTTATTAAATTGAAAGAATAAGTATTGAAACTTTAAAAATGTATTAAAGGGAAAAACATTATAAATACGTGGTTGCCAAGTTTGCATATTCATAACTTTGTTTCCTTTTAAAACATTCTCAAAGTTTTGATGATTGTTTTAATTTAATTTTTAAAAGGTATATTTCTTTTGGAATTACTTGGCAAATTTTTATTTCACATACTATGTTGATTGTACATTGAAAACTTTTTGCTTGGCACTAGAGTTTCATCTAATTGTCTTCTCTTGACATTTTTGGACCAATCGGTTGGACCAAACAAAGTTGATAAAATATTATTTCATTGAAAGAACCAAGTTCTTGATTTAAAAATAGAGATATTTATTTTTAAAACAACGTAATTTATAAAAATATACGCAGCTTAAAATGAAACAAATATTCCATTGACCTACAAAAATACCACCATTGTTTAAAATATATAAATAATTGAAATATAACAATTTTAATATAGCAGTTGCTCAGAAGTTTAATGTAATAATAATTATTAGTTAATATTATTTTAATAGTAATATTTGAATAATTTTAAATTCTCAAAATATTTCAAGCACACAGTCAGTGCTGATGCTGAGAATAGAGAAAGCATAGTAGTTTCAGGTGACTTACCCAGATCATCACATCTTTTTATTGCAATTATGGTGAAAAATGGTGGTTAACTTATAACCTTGCGAACTTATGTCTATTTTGAGATAATATCTGTTATTAGAGCATACGCTTTGCGGAACCTAACGGGATTAATTTGTCCTGAACTACTGAAACTTGCAAATCATCAGAATAAATTAACTACCGAAATAAATATTTATTTATAATGATCCAGCGTTTATTTTTAATTAAATAAATAAACGTCTTTTCCAACGGATTTCGTAAACATTTCATTCAAACAAATGTTGTTTACACTGAAAGAAATGTATCATTGAAACAAATACACTGGAGTCCCGCTTTACCGGATCCTGATATACCGGATAAGGTGGTCCAAGGGACGAGAGAGAGGCTCTTTCAAGAGCAGCAAATTTGCGCAGTTTATGGTTCGGCACTATAAGAAGCCACAAGCAAGAAAGAGAAGAAGAATTGTTTGAGAGTCCCGATTTACCGTGAAGTCCATTGAGGGTACTCCCAAAACTGCCGGTAAATCGGGACTCCAGAGTATGCGAAAATGTTAAATTAAAAACAAACACTTAATTCAACTTAATTAAATTTCCCCTAATAATATAGATCAATATTTACTTGTAACAAATATTTTTTTAATACATATAATTATTTATTCGCAATAAACGGGTCAACTCTCAGCATCGAATACATTTTTTTTCAATTCGAAGAATAATTATTTATCTGGAAAAACAAAAATTTCATATTAGTTTTCCGTTTTATGGCTTTGGGGTCCGTAAATTATGAAGAAGATTTAAATTTTCATCGCCAAACGGAAAACTAATATTAGTACTGAGGGTCGCAAAAAGCCAAGAACAATTATTTAAAAAATATTTCTTTCACTCAAACAAACCTAAATTACTTGATCCACACATCCAAAGAATCGATTTGACTGAAATGATGAAATATTTCTTAGGGTGTGAAAAACAGATTCAATGAAACTAGGTTCTTAGCTCCCAAGAAATGATTTCTGTGACTTAAATAATTTTCACATTTATTGCAAAGAAATACTTCTTTGTATAAAAGAAATATCACCAAAGATTTATTTCTTTTAGTCAAGGCATGACTTCTTTGCCTGTTCATAATATTTTTCTCAACTGAAGTAATCACATCCTTGGTAAAATGAAAATAAACCAAAGAAATGTATTTCCTTGGATCAAGTATTTTTTTTCAGTGTATGCACAGAAGCTATTTCTCAGTGATTTTTTTTATTCCATAAGGTTTAATGCAAATCGATGAATAATTATCTATGATATCCGCGAATCTTATGTTAATTCGAAACTAAAAAAATTGTAATTGCATCTTATAGACATATAATATTGTCAAGTTCGAAGAAACTAAAACAATTTAAGGATTGAAAAATTTAAAGAAATTTCCGAGAAATTTGATTTCAAGAACTTTCAAGATTTCACAGAAAAAAACAAAGCGTGAATCTGACGCTAATTTCAGGGTACCATTTCCCTGCAACAAAAATTAGTCTTGGTAGTGTGAATGGTACCACTACACAAGGTCGTATCGTTTCCCTCAGACTTGGGGTACGAAACGTCACGTGCTGTCAATTGTTTTTACAGTTTTGCGGCAAAAACAATAGACGATAGTTCCGTACCCCAACTCCGAGCGAGGTGGAACCCCATCTTGAAATTATGTGCAACAATATTTATCACGATTTCCATAATATTTGAGAATATCGAGAAGTATTTGATTAATTTCAAAGGCTTCCACTTACATTACAGTAACTCACATATTTTGAAACGACTAAACAAAATTAAAATTTTAGAACTTTGAGAGAATTATAGCAAATTTTATAACATTCAAGTGAAGATATTAAATATAAATCAAATCAAAATTTAAATTCCTCTATAACGTTCAAAATTAAACGCTGATAACATTTTTTTTAAAGTTCGCAGTAATCAAGCTCTTTCGCAATTCCACTTTTTAAAAATGTTTTAGCAATTTTGAATTTTGGATTTTTTTAAATTTCTGATTTGACTCTCTAGAGATTTGGGTTGCTATAGTAAAATTGAAACATAAGAAAAAGCTGAAAATCACAAAAAAGATTTTAATTACCTATTCAGAAGTTTTTATTATAAAGTGAAAACAGTTTGCAATTTGATACTCACAAGTGTTAGAATTTATTAAATTCTGTCACTGGTGATAATGACAGATACGATAGTGTTTTATTAATTGCTGTCATTATTTGCTGTCAGGAATCTATAGTTATTTTCCATTCCTTTCTAGATATCGCGAAATAAATTTTCTAATGAGGGTCGCAATTCAACTTTGGAATTGATATCACTGCAGAGTTGAAGATTGAAGACCTCACAGCTGGTCCATATTTCCACTATTTCATTTTTGCCTCTAAAAATAGTTACACTACTTTTTAATCGTCCCATATTTTTTCCTCTTTTAGCAAAAAATAAAGAAACGATTAAAATTTGAGGGTATAAATTCTATTTTTGAAAACGGCTATTTGAAAGAAATTCGTTGACCTCTATGGGTTCTCTCTCCCTGTTTCTGAATTACATTGAATTCTCTAAGATTCTACCGAATTCCTTCAAATTATTTTCAATTTTCCATAATTTTTAATTATGACTTTCCTTGGATTCTTTCAAATTCTTTTGATAATTCCTTTGAATTCTTTGAATATGTCTGAATTTTTTTTTAATTCTCATTAATTATTTTTAATTCTTCTGGATTCTTTGCATTATTTTGCATTCTTTAATTTAGGCACTTAATTATGGTAAAGCAATCACAGGGATACCAGTCCGTCCCCTTTTTCCCCCTTTTCCCCTTTTTCCCGCTTAAATTTGAAAAATCCCCTTAAATCCCTAAAATTTCTCCCTTTTTTCACAAAGTTTAGATTCATTTTTGTAAGAATTATCACATAGTTTTAAGACATTCAGAAACACGGGCCACAATTAATATGCGCGGGCACAATAAAATTCGCATACCTCTTATTGGATGTGATATATTCGCGTGCATGAACTTTTTAGAAATGTGATTGGTTATTTTAGTAAGGAGTAATTATGATTGATTGCCAAAATGTGTCTGCGGGAATATTGCGGAAAATATATATAAGAACAAAGAAGTCTCGCGAAAAATATTAGAGATTAAATTGCAATGTAAGAACGAGTATTAGATACGTGTTTTAGGTTTTATGGTACCACTGTACAAAATATCGGAAATTTTCCCACTAATTTTGTAGGTAAAATTGCCAACTTTGGATAGGAAAAATTATTTTCCTAAAAAAGATGGAAATTTTCCCAATACTTTGGAAAATTTTCCTTTTGGAATGGAAATATTTCGATCGGTTTGGGAAGTTTTATATACATCTTTGGGAATGAAAAATTCCTACAATATTTGGGAAATTTTCCCAATTTATACTCAGAAAAATTCTCACTTCCATAGGAAATATTCTATTTGCCTTTGGAAAATTTGCACATATAAGTTCGGGAATAAGAAAATTCCATACTATTTAGAAAATTTTTCAATTTCAGGAGTAATTTTACAAAACGTTTTCTAGGAAAAATTTCTAGCACTACGTAGGAAACATTTTTTTCCATATAAATAAGCAATTTTTCTCAAATTCGATTTTTTTTCAGATAATATTCCTTGTTTACTTGCAGTGAAGTACATTTTTCACAGGCAAAAATGAAATTATCGAATTGCATATAATTACCAATACATTTGAAAATTTGTAATTACGATTCGTAAAAATATTAAGTTATACAATAGTTTTGAGTAAGGCAGAAATATTACGTACAGTTTTAATTTTTGCGTCAAAAAATTAATGTAATAATTGCTTAAAACTTTTCTCAAAAAAACCTTTCAGGTATTTCTTTATAAAACGACATTTAGTGTCACATTAATTTGAAGTAAAATTATTTTTTACAATTACACACGCTTCAAAAGAGCAAATCACAGATCCTATATAATGAAAAAGCATTTATTATTATAGTGATTTAAAGTGAAATAAATTTTTTTTGACAATTACACGCTCCGAAAGAGCAAATTATAGATTCTTTATTGTGAAAAAGCTTTTATTATTACACTAATTAGAAGTGAAAATATTTTGTGCAATTAAACGTTCCTAAAAAGCGCCTTACAGTTTATTTATAATAAACAACATTCAGTATTACATTAATTGAAAAAAAATATTATTTCACATTTTTCGTGGAATCAACAAAATTTTTGTTTGTGTAAAATCTGCAGCAAAATTTTTATCCAAAACATTTGGTCAAATTAAGAAAATATTTGCTTTATTCAACAAAATTAAGTTTTAAAAGACTATAGCCATCTTTTTGGGCCTCCATCTATATTCCTGTAGCAATATACCTACAGTGAAACTTCTATAATTCGAACCGCCGATAATTCGAAGTTCTTTGTTGGTCCCTGCCAAAACTTCTATTCTTTCAATGTTAAAAATATTCTATAATTCGAAGTTTTCGTTAATTCGAATAAAATTTGACGTCCCGCGAGAGTTTGTAGATTCTATAATTCGAAGTACAAGAGCTTTCATTTGCGAAACTCAAAGAAGATCTATACCAATTGTCATAACAAATATAGTATTTATTCATGTATTTTCACTCCCCTTACACTTAAAAAAAAATCCCCCTTTTCCCAAAAAAATCCACCTTTTAAACATCCCCTTTTTCCCCCTAAATTTGAACGACTGAACCGCTGGCATCCCTGCAATCAGTAACAAAATTTAATTGGAATGTTACCCTTTTTACATTCTCATCATAATGAGAAAGTATTGGTTTTATGTGAAAAATGACTTTCGCGGATTCCATCAAATGTCGACGTTTTGAGGCCCCCTGAGTCAGAAAAAATGGTTTTTACGTCGGTGTCTGTCTGTCTGTCGTTGTCGTTGTCGTTGTCGTTGTCGTCGTCGTCGTCGTCGTCGTCGTCGTCGTCGTCGTCGTCGTCGTCGTCGTCGTCGTCGTCGTCTGTATATCGGATAACTTTTGAAAGACTAATCGGATTAGATTGTGCTTTGGCACACAGTTTCAGGGGGCAAAAAGAGGAATCGAGTTCGTTAACCAGCAATTTTGGATGAAAATTCAAAAAGTTAGAGCATTTTCAAAAATTTGTAGACCACTTTTTTCAAAATTTCAAAATTATATGTGCGGGCGCTTATAGTACTCGAAAATCTAAACAATTTATCCTTACGACTTTTTTTGATGAAAAGAAAATTGTCCGAGTTACAGCATTTTCAAAATCCCCCCAAAAAAGCGAAAAGTAACATTTTCGGCCAAACAACGCACGATACGAAAAAAAGTCAAAATAGGAAAAGTGTTTCTTTTCGCACGTCCTACAAGATTATCATAACGACTTTTTGAATTTTCTTGAAAAATCGAAAATTCATATTTTTATTGCACAAGAAATAATGAAAAATCAAAAAAATCAATTTCACGGTCAAACTATGCAAGATACGACAAATCATGACTGGACTAAA